>KV006900.1:153036-167738 GCA_001598015.1 Dorcoceras hygrometricum
ATCATGGTCCCGAATAATATCAGCCAACCATGACCCTCAAAAGGTAGAGCCCAATTGCAACAGGTGCAACCTCCGTGTATTTACCTCACGTCCAGTAAGGGCCCAATAATATGACGCCGATTACTATCACGTGTCAAGATGACCCATCAATGTTGAGTCGTGATGGACGGTCCCCTTAATGTCCCCAATAATATGAGCCAACGTTAAAGGGAGTTCCAACCAACTCACAGCAAGTGTCAATGACGTGTACAGCTTTTCGGCACACAGAACCCTCCCAATAATATGAGCCGGGCTATGTATTTGGGTAGCATCGACGTACATCCATTGTTGATGGAAGGTAGGAAATTTTAAACAATATTTAAATTATCTTAGCTTCATGATCTTTATCGAATAAACTTTTGTTTTATGATCAATTAAGAAGTCATGGACTAACATTGTCTAAGAGTATTTCCAGGTGGTTGGAGGGGCTAAGGCCCACTTAAAAACCAATCTCCTTAGAGCTGTTTTTAAGCCAGTCTATAAAGGACTCCCTTAGATAACGTTTTATCACATTTCTTCAAAATTAACAACAAACTAAGTTCCTTCAATTTAATCATGAAACTTTTAATCTTGATATAAATTTTAAATAAAATTTAAAACGAGGGATTTTAATTTTGAAATTTGTTCTCAATAATTTTAAATCAAATTTAAAAATTACGGATTCAACAGATATACATCACATATATAATTGGGATGATCGATAAGCGAGAGCTATGCGATCCGTGGTTGTCAAGCACAGATCTAGGTCCAATCCTAGGTGACATGCAGTATGCAAATGCAATCTTATTATATAAGCTTCCAGTTTTACAAGTCTTTGCCCTTCAATATCTTTGATCCATCTCCCTTTTCTTCAAAATTATCCTCCCACTAAGTCTAATATTTACATTTAAATAGCAATGACAAATAGGGATACATTTTAAAGGGGTGGGAACGGGCCATAAACCAGATCCACTTTGAAATGATTTCAACAATATTACAACCAAAAATTGTAAAACCTAGCATACACTTAACACATTAGGCACGACTCTCGATCATCCCAAACATTTTATATTCAATTAACTCAATTAATTGACATAAATAAAATAATCAAATCAAATTTGATTTTTCCAACAAAATCATATTTTAAATATAAAATCATATTTTAAATATAAAATCATATTTTATAAATAAAATCTTATTTTGTTATTTTAATTGCATCAATTTTGGGCTTAAAATAATTTTAGGTCCAATATCTCAAAAATTTCAAAAAATTAATTTTGGTCCAACCAAAAGGCCCAATAGTAATTATCGGCCCAAAAACCCCTTGGACCGCACGGGACAGGCCCAAAAAACCCTAGAATTCAAAAACCGGCGTCGCATCTCCGCCCTGGCATCGTCGCAAGGGCGGTTCCCCGCCGCCCGCACGCGTGCTGCACGCTGTGCGCAACATGTGCGCACGGGGGGGGTCGTGCATGACCAGCTCGCGCAGGTGGGGCGGCGGGTGTGCGCAGATATGCATTACTGACTATTCATGAAAAACGCTAAGACATAAAACATGGTCATTATGTTTTATGAATAACTCTCCACTATTTTAACAATTTCACCACCCTCTAATGAAATCGAGAAAGCAAGTTTCCTTAGTGCGTATACAGAGTCCAATCAAGAAATCATGGTCCCGAATAATATCAGCCAACCATGACCCTCAAAAGGTAGAGCCCAATTGCAACAGGTACAACCTCCATGTATTTACCTCACGTCCAGTAAGGGCCCAATAATATGACGCCGATTACTATCACGTGTCAAGATGACCCATCAATGTTGAGTCGTGATGGACGGTCCCCTTAATGTCCCCAATAATATGAGCCAACGTTAAAGGGAGTTCCAACCAACTCACAGCAAGTGTCAATGACGTGTACAGCTTTTCGGCACACAGAACCCTCCCAATAATATGAGCCGGGCTATGTATTTGGGTAGCATCGACGTACATCCATTGTTGATGGAAGGTAGGAAATTTTAAACAATATTTAAATTATCATAGCTTCATGATCTTTATCGAATAAACATTTGTTTTATGATCAATTAAGAAGTCATGGACTAACATTGTCTAAGAGTATTTCCAGGTGGTTGGAGGGGCTAAGGCCCACTTAAAAACCAATCTCCTTAGAGCTGTTTTTAAGCCAGTCTATAAAGGACTCCCTTAGATAACGTTTTATCACATTTCTTCAAAATTAACAACAAACTAAGTTCCTTCAATTTAATCATGAAACTTTTAATCTTGATATAAATTTTAAATAAAATTTAAAACGAGGGATTTTAATTTTGAAATTTGTTCTCAATAATTTTAAATCAAATTTAAAAATTACGGATTCAACAGATATACATCACATATATAATTGGGATGATCGATAAGCGAGAGCTATGCGATCCGTGGTTGTCAAGCACAGATCTAGGTCCAATCCTAGGTGACATGCAGTATGCAAATGCAATCCTATTACATAAGCTTCTAGTTTTACAAGTCTTCGATCTTCAATATCTTTGATCATCATCTCCACCATCTTCAAAATTATCCTCCCACTAAGTCTAATATTTAAATTTAAATAACTGTCAGGCCTCGTGCACAACACAGAGTTAAACCACGCAAAACAATAGCGGAGGCATACAAAAGTGGCTTAAAATTTTGGCTTTTGGCGTGACGATTAAAACATATAATTGAAAATACAACAATACTCAAAATATCCCAATTTACCAAATCAATTCAGTACAACAGTACATCATTAATACATATATCAAGTGCCATACGACCACTACTACAAAGCACAGGACAACCCCCGGCTATCAGTACTGATACATAATATGCTATACGCTAACTAGGACACTCTAACCATCTCCTGGGGCACCTCCAGATGGGTCTAGTCCACGACGACCATGATAACCTGAAAACACACACAGGCAACAAACAACCAAGCCCCAGAGGGACAGGGGTCAAACCACAGTACGAAGAGCAACTGAAAAACAGCAGTTAGATAGCAACTGATAAAATTCAAATTCTATGCATGAGTTCAAGGCTACAACCGAACATAGGGAGCCAAAGGATTCCAAAGGCAGGGCGTGCGCGACAAGCGCGCAACGCCCGCCGCTTCGTACGCGTAGAGATTTGCGCGTGGCGTGTGCGACGGGCGCGCGACGGCATGCGGCGAAGTGCGCGGCTTTGAGCGATGCTGGCGCAGCGGCGTGTGGCCGGAAATTTTTTTTTAATTTTTTTAAAATGGGATTTTTGATGCAATACAGGCATAATGGTGTATTGACAGATCCGAGCCAAGTCTCTAATACCACTGTTGGCACAGGGGCGGATCCGGATCCCGCTCACGGGGAGCAGCGGAAGAATTAAATATTGGAGCCCGGGGATGGTCAATACACCTATATAATAATTAAAAACATTCATAGAATGTTTAGAATATACCTTGCTGGCGTCTAGGCGCCTGGCTCCGACCAATTCCACGAGGAAATTGGCACTCAACGGTTGAACAGCTATGGTCTCCTAATCCGGTCCACGATCGAAATCGCAATTCGTTCGTTGGTTTGCACTAGAAAACCAACAAAAGTTTCACGGACGAAATCTCCTTGCCGACACGATCGGAACAAAATCCGACGACGGCGATGTCGGCGGCGGGAGGCGACGGCGGCTGCGGCGAGGGAGGAGAGGAAGGGAGAAATATTTGCTGAATAGCTTTTGATGTGTGTCAAATGAATACCCCATGGACCATATTTATAGATGTTTCATGGGCTTAAACCAAGTTAATGGGCTTGGGTCGGGCCCAGACCCAGGTGTACATTGGTTTCAAGTCCATCGCTGTGGCTTCATCATAATCCTGATCGACGGTCAGATCGGACCGATCTACACAGTTTAAAAAATTGAGCATTATGATGTGAAAATAATTTTTCGGACCACCTAATCTAAAATAGCAGTTAGGCCCCTATAAGCTTTAAGGATAGTCAAACTAGTCCAAGCTTAAGGAAATTGCATTTCCACCCTATTTAATTTTAGGAAGTCACACTATCATCCTTCCTCCTACTATACTCAACAAAATGAGCTTAATTTTCGTACGGGAATTGAGAAACCAGTACTTGTGTGACCCTCGATGGTTCAGAGATACAGCTAGCCGTGTGCTCACAACATTTGTGACTCCAAAACCACATTTTCGTACTAACCCATCAGATCATGGTAAAGCGTCTAGCAACATCGCCCCATGATCCCCTAGGTATCCCTGATAGTGACTGCAAGAACCAATCGATCATGGTTAGCGTACAGTACGGTCCTTTCAACCCAAATATCCCGATCAGATCAACGAACATTGGTAAATCGAGAGTCGCTAGAGATCCAATAACCATGCATACATCTTGGAGATCAAATAGTGACATCGAATGTGTTACTAGGTAAACCCATTTACCCAAAACACATCTAGTACTCTGGCCAGAGATTTATCACACTATTATCTCCTCAGATATAATAGGATATCCACGCACAAGGGCGAGCGATGAATCCTCGACAACGAATCATCGACTCCTACATGCATCGGGACCTCACCCAACCCCGTCACCTGATGACCCCAACTGAGTCGGTAAACGGGTCAAATTGAGGCACCTATCATGTAGAGTCTCAATGATGTTTCGAGTAATGAGGGCTAATCTGTACAACCAAGACCTCAGACTTAATCCACTCGACAAATGGTAACCACTTGGAAAGTACGAACGAGGGTAGTTCAATAGATCAATGCATCGGGACCTCACCCAACCCCGTCACCTGATGACCCCAACTGAGTCGGTAAACGGGTCAAATTGAGGCACCTATCATGTAGAGTCTCAATGATGTTTCGAGTAATGAGGGCTAATCTGTACAACCAAGACCTCAGACTTAATCCACTCGACAAATGGTAACCACTTGGAAAGTACGAACGAGGGTAGTTCAATAGATCACCAGGTCACTACCCATCTGCATGCTCAGAACATCACTATTTTCCCTACCAATGAAATGTGATACTTCACATCGCAGATGCTAGTCTCAAGCTCGGGCGGCCCTTATCCTCTTTTGGACGGCCCAATTGACTAAGAACAGGTTTAGAATACACAGTGACTGTTAGATGTGTTTCATGATAGCCATCAAATCAACTATCACATCTAACATACACTATAGTGCATTCAAGGTCTTTATTCAACAATTGTAATCATAATAATGAAGATAAATAATGCAATAAATGAATTCGAATTTCATAAATAAAGATCGTTTTACATAGAGTCAACAAGAACCCACACGCCACAAGTTGGCTAGTTGGGCACCTACTCTAACACTCCGCTCATAGTGGCTAACAGATCCCAACAGGGAGATGGGGGACACGGGAGTTACCCGCTTGGCCACCAAAACAAGCATCCTGGTACGCACATATCAACACAACAAGGCACGGCTAAACAAGATCTTAGCTCAACATGAATAATGCGTGTATGCAATGTAGCAGCTTGCAATAATCAACACAACAGAAGCAAGCAATAACAACACAAAAGCATACACAGCAACACACATAATATCCATGCCAAATCCAACGCTGTAAATAAGCTCACATCCGTACCTCAACCTTCTGAGCTACAATTACCACAACAAGGTCCTGAGCAACCAGATCTGAAACTTGATAAACCAATATAACACAACGCTCAGGGACAGTAACACAGAACTTACGAACTGGGAGCTACGAGCTCCACCCAGCTCTATCCTACCCTTCTAGCACAACAGACAGCTCTAAACGAAGCATAAGGGAGGATCTATCACTAGCTCAGAGCGTTACCTGAACGGAGAAGCAAATCTGCTTAAATGGTAACAGACTACACAAGGAAGCTTCTTTCATGATCTTCTTCCAGCTTATTCCAAGCCTTAGAAAAAGGTACAGAACGAAGTGCCTTAGCAAGAGGAGTCCAGCGCTACCACTCTTGCTTCAATCGGAGCTGTCTACCGCAGGCAATCGGAGAAGATAAGGTTCGGTGAACAGTAGCTAGGGTATCGCGACAGGATATGTTTACGAGAAATATCTCTAAGTGTCGGGAAACAATAGCAAGACTACGGTCAAAGTCCTCTATATATACCACTTAAGTTCCCCAAATCTGATGAACAGTAACCACCGACAACACTAGCTCAAAGCTGATACCCACTCAGATCTGAGTATCACTCCAGATCTGGAACATATGCTACACTAGAGCATTACCTTCAAACGGTTTCGCACCACTAACCAATTAATTATACACGTGTCTCTCCAAACGGCTTCGCACAGAAGTATACTATTCCACTGGACACGTCATCCCGCTAACACCAAATCTGCTATCACTAAACGGCGTCGCATCCAACTCAGATCTGGATGCTCAGATCTAATACTAACACTGACCAGCGTTCACTGATCCCAAAACAACATCGCACTGCCTTCCGGTCTATACAACCCAAAACTGATCTACGCTAAACTACAAATCAAGCCGGTCCATGCAGTAATAAAAACGCGTGCATCTCAAATCTGAATTCTACCAAACGACGACGTATCGCTACCCGCTAAGGATATTCACTAGCGAACCTCGAATACTTTGTGACAACCAGATTTCACCTCTAGCCTCAATTACAAACAACCAGCGCTGAAGCTGAAACCACGAACCAGCACTTCTCAACTCTCCAAATCTGCCTACTACCCCGTTGAACTCTACAACTGTCCAGATCTGCTCTAAACACACAAAATAGAAACCCGATATGCTCACCAAGCATACCAACTCAAAGCTGATCCATCCCAGATCTGTTCGTAAGCCAAAAAGGCATAACTAAAAATTCATAGTGACCATACCGAGTTCTAAAGGCTGTCTTATAGACATCTGATGCCTTAATATTTAACTGGTGGTATCCAGACCTCAAGTCGATCTTAGAAAAGACTATGGACCCTTTCAGCTGGTCAAACAGATCTTCTATCCTAGGAAGTGGATAATTATTCTTAATGGTCAGTTTTTTTAACTCTCGGTAATCTATACATAGCCTCAAACTTCCATCCTTTTTCTTAACAAATAAAACGGAGGCTCCCCAGGGTGAAGTACTGGGTCTAACAAATCCTTTTTCTAACAGATCTTGTATTTGTTCCTTCAATTCCTTCATCTCTGATCGAGCTAATCGGTAGGGTAATCTATACATAGCCTCAAACTTCCATCCTTTTCTTAACAAATAAACGGAGGCTCCCAGGGTGAAGTACTGGGTCTAACAAATCCTTTTTCTAACAGATCTTGTATTTGTTCCTTCAATTCCTTCATCTCTGATCGAGCTAATCGGTAGGGTGGTCTAGACACTGGAGCAGCTCCTGGAACTAACTCAATCAAAAATTATAATTCCCTGTTTGGTGGTAATCCTTGAATATATTCGGGAAAAACCTCAGGAAACTCATTCACTACTTCTACCTCTGACAGCTGGGGTTTACCGACGGCTGATATGGATGACAAACTTGCCAAACATCCTACCCCTCCTTTCCTCAAGCATCGTTGAGCCTTAAGAGCTGATATTATTCGAGGAATTCTAGAAATATGATTTGCTTCAAACTTAAATGGATCTCCTTCAGGCGGGTTAACCACTACTGATCGAAGCTTAAAATATATCACTACTCCATATTTGGTTAACCCGTCCGTTTCCAAACTCATATCAAATTCCGGCATTGGTAACATAATTAAATCAACAGTAATCAAATGCCCTTGAAGTCTAAGTTCTAAACTTCGAAACACCTCGTGAGACATCAATTCTTCTCCTGACGGCACTGATACACAAAAGCCTACAGCTACTGATCAGGCTTGATAGGTAATCTCTTAGCAAACTCAACAGCTATAAATGAGTGAGTAGCTCCTGAATCTATTAAAGCCAGAGAAGGAAGTCCAGCAATCATAATCTCACCTGTGACTACTGTCGAGTCTGGATTGGCTTGTTCAGCTGTCATTACAAAGGCTCTATTGGTTACCAGTTGCTTCAACTTTGGACAATATTTCATAATATGCCCTGGCACCCCACATTTATAGCAGACATTTTGTCCAAGTCTGCATTGTCTAGGATGATGCTTCTGACACTTAGGACATGCTGGCCTATTGTTACCAGCAGGAATAGAACTGATGGGTTGAATCGGTAGAGGTTTCTGTTCCTGAGGCCTCTGCTGGTTCTTGTTTTGTTTCTTAAATGGCCTATGGTCCTTCTGCTGAAAGGCTTGTCTCTTCTGTTTCCTTTCTTCATCAACATATTTCCAATCCCTCTCAATTCGCAGGGCTCTATCCACTGCTTCTCTGTAAATCCTTGGCACATATAGCCTAACATTCATTTTGAACATAGGTTTCAATCCTTCTATAAAATGACTCAACTTCTCTTCTGGGTCATTTCCTATCAAAGGTACAAAATAGCACCCTCTTTCAAACTTCCGCACATATTCCTGCACAGTCAAGCTCCCCTGTTTCAGGGTAAAAAATTCCCTTTTCAATTCAGACCTCTTATCTGCTGTGAAGTATTGTTCAAAGAACACTTGTTTAAAATCTGCCCAAGTGAGATTTGTCAAATCCACTGATAATTTGTCTCCTTCCCACCAAATCATGGGATCCTCTCTCAACATGTAGATAGCGCACCTAGGCCTATCTAAATCAGACATCTGGAGGTATTCAAAGATAACCTCCATCGATTTGATCCAGCTTTCAGCAACTAATGGATCAGTAGTGCCACTGAATTCCTTTGGCTTTTGTCGTCAGAACTTCTCTTGAGTATCATCATTACTAGGTCCTCGACTACTAGATGATTGCCCGTTACCCCTGCCAGTTTGTTCTACCAGCAGTCGCAAGAGTTGAGCAATACTAGCATTACTATCAGTGTTAGTTTCTTCTACTGGAATACCTCTTCTACCTCTTCCTCTTCCTGAAATCTTATAATCTATAGCCCGTAATCCACCACATATAATTATCAGAGCATGCTAAAAATATTAAAGACAATGCTCTGAAAATAAACACACAACTTAGAGGAACGGCCGATGAACTCTGATTCAGCTGACGGTGCGTGTGTTTATCTCAGGAACGTTCCTCTGATACCATGTTGTGACACCCAAATCCACGGGGTTACGAAATTGGGGTAAAATAAAATTTTAGAATAAAATGAAGAGCTGAAAGATAATTTGTTATAAGCTGTATTCCTTATAACTTAGAAAAATAATGAAACACAAACACAAGCTGACAGGCGAGTACATAAGCGGCGCCAACTACTGAAAATTTACGAAAAACAGATTCTATTATATATTGCAATTGTGGTTTTACAACAGCTGTCATTCTACCTGAATTACTACTGTTGTAACTGATTTAATACAGACGTCTAAAAATGAAAGACTACACAATACTGAGTTAAAGGAACATCAATACTTAAACATTCATTCGTAAACATTTCTTTCTTTCATAAACATGGAGATGGGGATAATAGATCTCATCATTATCATTTTCTTTTGATTTATGGCTTAGAAGCTCTCCTTAGGTCCGTGTTGCACTTTGATCACAATGACTTCTGATATCAGTATTAGTATATAGCTCATATGAAAGGGCAGTCGACATCTGAACGACTACTCACCCTTCTCCTTGTGACCGTCTGTTATCTATGACATAAATCTTAAAATAAACTTTTGTTCCTTTAACTCTCATCTTTTCTTTGAAATTCTCTTTAAACATCATCGGGTTCTTTCTTTTAAAAACTTGCTTTCATTTTAAAACTTTACTGAGTATCGAATTTGACTATTGGGAACTTTATCGCTTAAATGAAATCAGACGTGATGAAATGGAACAGTACTTGGTAACAAAACGGATCTTTACTATTCACGGTTATCGCTAAAAGGAATCTGCTTTTGCTAAGGGAAACAATAACTTTAGCGTAAAACAGCTACAAGGACACTCGCTAACATTGAAACAGACGTAATAAATGAAACGATGTCGTTAACTTGAAACAGATGTCAACGCAACTCAATTTAGTCAACTCAACAGTCAATGAAATACAATTGAACTCAACAGCTGATTCTGGGAACAACGAATGTAGTTGGTCAACTCAGCAGTCAACGCAACTTAAATGCATAATTCAGACGTTGAATGAACCAACAACTGAACCAAACTAATGCAGCTGCTGATGGCAAATCAAAGCAACAGCTGGACACAACTAACACAACTGCTGAAACACTAATCAATCGCAACTGCTGAATACTGTTGGTGCAACATCTACCAACAGTTGAATACGAACAATATAACTACTGAAACGCGAATCAATGCAACTGCTGAATACTAAACAATTGCAACTGCTGATTACAAACTTGGTGTTGCAACTGTTAGAGTAGATGCCCAACTAGCCAACTTATGGCGTGTGGGTTTTCATTGACTCTTGTACAAACGATCTTTATATATGATATTCGCATTCTTTTATATGGCATTCTTTACTTTCATTATGTGTGTAATGATTTACAATTGTGTTGAGTTAAAGACCTAGATTACACTAAAGCGTATGTTAGATGTGATAGTGGGTATGACGGCTATCATGAAACACATCTAATAGTCGCTGTGTATTCTAAACATGTTCCTAGTCGATTGGGCCGTCAAATGAGGATAAGGCGCCGAGTTCGAGACTAGTATCTGCGATGCGAACTTCTACCTCTTCCTCTTCCTGAAATCTTATAATCTATAGCCCGTAATCCACCACATATAATTATCAGAGCATGCTAAAAATATTAAAGACAATGCTCTGAAAATAAACACACAACTTAGAGGAACGGCCGATGAACTCTGATTCAGCTGACGGTGCGTGTGTTTATCTCAGGAACGTTCCTCTGATACCATGTTGTGACACCCAAATCCATGGGGTTACGAAATTGGGGTAAAATAAAATTTTAGAATAAAATGAAGAGCTGAAAGATAATTTGTTAGAAGCTGTATTCCTTATAACTTAGAAAAATAATGAATCACAAACACAAGCTGACAGGCGAGTACATAAGCGGCGCCAACTACTGAAAATTTACGAAAAACAGATTCTATTATATATTGCAATTGTGGTTTTACAACAGCTGTCATTCTACCTGAATTACTACTGTTGTAACTGATTTAGTACAGACATCTAAAAATGAAAGACTAAATCAGCTATGACACGGAAAGAGCTGGCCGTCGTTAAACAACACCACCCAGCAGTTGTTTCAGGATTCACCTCCCATTTGCTCCTCAGCTGTCGTACCTGCACCATTTCAGCAACATCAAACGACAGCTACGTTATCAACTGTTGCCTATCAAACCAGACTTTATACAGATTCGACCAACAACATCCGATTACATAGCATCAAATTCAAATGTTACCATTCACCAGAAGGAAGAACATTCATGAACTTACTTGAATCAAACTCGAATTCCTCAGTATTTTAAAACATCAACAACTTTCTGGAAAAACTTGGAAGCAGTAAAACATCATTTTGAACCCAACTTTCTTTCCTTGAATGTGCGTAAATCATTTTAATCGTGAACTTCAACATATCTTAAGCATACAGGCAAGCAGATCCATAAAATGAATAAAATCAATAGATGCTTTAAATGGTGTAGCAAAGGATCAGCTTTTACTTGCCTTTGAATTTGAGCTTTGCAACAGCAGTTGATTCCTGCAGAAATCTTCTCCCCGAGCAAACACAACGAGCTTCTTGAAAATATTTTTGAAGAACAAGAAAGAGTTTTCTGATACAAGTGAAAATAAACTTTTCCTTGGAAACATATATTTATATTGAAGGGATTAGTGGCAAGGTGCTGCATTCATCAAGCATGACACACCTCGACCAAGTTGTAAAATTTGGTAAAATTCCCTTCATATCATTTTAATTTGTAAAACACCAACCCTTTTCGAAAGAAATCATTTGTCCTTCTTAAAATCATTTTCAATCAATTTAAAACCTTCTCTTGTATCGCCCTTGGAGTCATCTGCTGAAACCAGCCGCGTCGTATCTCATTTTCTGAAATCAATGAAATCAGCTTTTGCATAACATCTTAAATTGCCATTTTGGCCCATGAAATTAATAAAATGCATAAATGTGGTCTTATGGATTTTGGGGCGTTACAGCTTTGTTCGTCTGAGTTGATCTGTCTTGATCTGGTCTCTTCTGAGTTGGTTTCTTCTTCAACTATTCTGCTCTTCTTTCATATCTGCTGTGATCTGATCTGCGTTTCTTCTGCACTTCTCATCTACTCTTGTTCACATCTGATCTTGTATACTCCAAGTACACTACTAGTCTAAACTGGTCTCCCAGCTGGTCTCTTATTTGATTACGTGTACTTGCTTGTGATCTTCCTTCACGACAGCATCCAAGAGTTTGTGAGACATCAAGGTTCCTTCTTGATCTCTATGATCGAATGTATCTAACAGCATGTGATCATCTGCACTGGACAACTCTTGCACCAGTGATTATATCCCTCCTTCTTTGGATCACATCTGTTCTGATTCAGCTTTTCACTGGACCGCTAATCTTCACTTGATCACTGAACGGAGCTCTCTTCCTCCTGAGCTGATTTTCTTCTGTTGTACTAGCTTGGACGTCCCCTCATTGTTCCAGCTTGGATGTCCTGTGCTGCACCAGCTTGGGCGTCCCCTCACTGTTCCAGCTTGGACATCTTCTTATCAGCTTGAAACTCTGTCCAATATGATCTGCACTTGTTTATCCAGCTTGGACCTATGGAGACTGATGGAGTGCACCCTGCTCTTGTATATTATTCTTCTTCAAGGTTCGGATCCCTATCCGATACAATAGAAATCGGAATACCATGTAGCCTCACTATTTCCTTCACATATAAATCTGCATATCTGCTCACATCATATGTTGTCTTGACTGGTAAGAAGTGAGCAGACTTAGTGACTCTATCTATTATAAACCAAATGGAGTTATATCCTTGCGCAGTCTTTGGTAAACCAGTTACAAAATCCATCGTTATACACTCCCATTTCCATTCTGGAATAGGCAATGGCTTCAACAACCCAGCCGGCCTTTGATGTTCAGCCTTCACCAGTTGGCAAGTTAAACATTCTGATACATATCTAGCAGTATCCCGTTTCATTCCTGGCCACCAATACAGCTTCTGGAGGTCTTTATCCATTTTGGTACTTTTGGGGTGTACTGAATATGGAGCTATATGGGCTTCTGCCAAGAGATCTGATCTCAAAGTGTCTACTTGAGGCACCCAAATCCTTCCCAGATATCTAACTACTCCATCTTCTGAAAAGTAGAGGCTACTGCCTCTTTCTCTATCTTGCTTGACCCACTTCTGGAGTTGTTCATCTCTTGGTTGTCCCTCACGAATCTGATCTATCGGATTTGACCTTATAGAGAGATCTGCAAAAACCATAGTACTACCGCTGGGCACTATTTCTAGTTCAAACTTTTCAATGTCAGCTGCCAATGGTCTCTGGACAATCAACTGTGCTAATCCAACAGACTTCCTGCTTAGAGCATCAGCTACCACCTTAGCTTTTCCTGGGTGATATCTGATCGTACAGTCGTAATCTTTAACCAGCTCCAACCATCGCCTCTGCCTCATATTCAGTTCTTTTTGGGTAAAGAAGTATTTCAAACTCTTATGATCAGTGAATATTTCACACTTCTCCTCATAGAGATAATGCCTCCATATCTTAAGGGCAAAGACAACAGCTGCCAGTTCCAAATCATGTGTAGGATAGTTCTTCTCGTGATCTTTCAGCTTTCTAGATGCGTATGAAATTACTTTGCGGTCCTGCATCAGTACAGCACCTAATCCCATCTTAGACGCATCTGTGTAAATGACGAATTTTCCTTGATCAGATGGCATGGTTAACACAGGTGCTTCTATCAGCGCTTGTTTCAATCTGTCGAAGCTGTTTTGACATTCAGCTGTCCAGTTATACTTCACCTGTTTTCTTGTTAACATAGTCAAGGGAACAGCTATCTTGGAGAATCCTTTGATAAATCGCCTATAATATCCGACTAAACCCAAGAAACTCCTTATTTTCGAAACAGAATTTGGTATTGGCCAGTCGCGAACAGCTTCTACTTTAGCTGGGTCGACTTCTATTCCATCCTTAGAAATAATATGGCCTAATAACGCCACTTTCTCGAACCAGAAGTCACATTTGCTAAATTTAGAAAACAACTTCTTATCTTTCAAAATCTGAAGAACTGTTCTTAAATGTTGAACATGCTCACATCTGGTCTTAGAATATACTAAAATGTCATCAATGAATACTACTATGAATTGGTCCAAAAATGGTTGGAAAACTCTATTCATTAAATCCATGAAAGCTGATTGAGCATTCGTAAGCCCAAAAGGCATAACTAAAAATTCATAGTGACCATACCGAGTTCTAAAGGCTGTCTTATAGACATCTGATGCCTTAATCTTTAACTGGTGGTATCCAGACCTCAAGTCGATCTTAGAAAAGACTATGGACCCTTTCAGCTGGTCAAACAGATCTTCATCCTAGGAAGTGGATACTTATTCTTAATGGTCAGTTTGTTTAACTCTCGGTAATCTATACATAGCCTCAAACTTCCATCCTTTTTCTTAACAAATAAAACGGGGGCTCCCAAGGGTGAAGTACTGGGTCTAACAAATCCTTTTTCTAACAGATCTTGTAT
>KV006900.1:168339-203017 GCA_001598015.1 Dorcoceras hygrometricum
GGGATTGGGTGAGACCCCGATGCATGTAGGAGTCGATGCATCGTTGTCGAGGATTCACCGCTCGCAGACATGCGTGGATATCCTATGCTATCTGAGGGGATAATAGTGTGCAAATCTCTGGCCAGAGTACTACAAGTGTTTTAGGTAAATGTGTTTGCCTAGTTACACTCGCGATGTCACTATTCGATCTCCAATATGTACGCGTAGATAGCGCACCTAGGCCTATCTAAATCAGACATCTGGAGATATTCAAAGATAACCTCCATCGATTTGATTCAGCTTTCAGCAACTAATGGATCAGTAGTGCCACTGAATTCCTTTGGCTTTTGTCGTCAGAACTTCTCTTGAGTATCATCATTACTAGGTCCTCGACTACTAGATGATTGCCCGTTACCCCTGCCAGTTTGTTCTACCAGCAGTCGCAAGAGTTGAGCAATACTAGCATTACTATCAGTGTTAGTTTCTTCTACTGGAATACCTCTTCTACCTCTTCCTCTTCCTGAAATCTTATAATCTATAGCCCGTAATCCATCACATATAATTATCAGAGCATGCTAAAAATATTAAAGACAATGCTCTGAAAATAAACTCACAACTTAGAGGAACGGCCGATGAACTCTGATTCAGCTGACGGTGCGTGTGTTTATCTCAAGAACGTTGCTCTGATACCTTGTTGTGACACCCAAACCAACGGGGTCACGAAATTGGGGTAAAATAAAATTTTAGATAAAATGAAGGGCTGAAAGACAATTTGTTATAAGTTGTATTCCTTATAACTTAGAAAAATAATGAAACACAAACACAAGCTGACAGGCGAGTACATAAGCGGCGCCAACTACTGAAAATTTACGAAAAACAGATTCTATTATATATTTCAATTGCGGTTTTACAACAGCTGTCACTCTACCTGAATTACTACTGTTGTAACTGATTTAATACAGACGTCTAAAAATGAAAGACTACATCAGCTATGACACGAAAAGAGCTGGCCGTCGATAAACACAACACCACCCAGCAGCTGTTTCAGGATTCACCTCTCATTCGCTCCTCAGCTGTCGTACCTGCACCATTTTAAAAGCTAATGAGGCTAGGAGCTCAGCAAGTAAAATCTGAGTAATAAAAATTTCATTTACCGCAGGCAGACATCTGATCATACAATACTGAGTTTAAATGAACATCAATACTTAAACATTCATTCGTAAACATTTACTTTCTTTCATAAACATGGAGATGGGGATAATAGATCTCATCATTATCCAGACATCTGATCATACAATACTGAGTTTAAATGAACATCAATACTTAAACATTCATTCGTAAACATTTCTTTCTTTCATAAACATGGAGATGGGGATAATAGATCTCATCATTATCATTTTCTTTTGATTTATGGCTTAGAAGCTCTCCTTAGGTCCGTGTTGCACTTTTATCAAAATGACTTCCAATAACAGTTTTAGCATATAGCTCATATGAAAGGGCAGTCGACATCTGAACGACTACTCACCCTTCTCCTTGTGACCGTCTGTTAACTATGTCATAAATGTTAAAATAAACTTTTGTTCCTTGAACTCTCATCTTTTCTTTGAAATTATCTTTAAACATCATCGGGTTCTTTCATTTAAAAACTTGCTTCCATTTTAAAACTTTACTGAGTATCGAATTCGACTATTGGGAACTTTATCGCTGAAATGAAATCAAACGTGATGAAATGGTAACAGAACAGATCTTTACTGTTCACGGTTATCGCTAAAATGAATCAGCTTTTGCTAAGGGAAACAATATCGTTAACGTAAAACAGCTGCAAGGACACTCGCTAACATTGAAACATAAGTAATAAATGAAATGATGTCGTTAACTTGAAACAGATGTCAACGCAACTCAATTTAGTCAACTCAGCAGTCAATGAAATACAATTGAACTCAAAAGCTGATTCTGGGAACAACGAATGTAGTTGGTCAACTCAGCAGTCAACGCAACTTAAATGCATAATTCAGACGTTGAATGAACCAACAACTGAACCAAACTAATGCAGCTGATGATGGCAAATCAAAGAAACAGCTGGACACAACTAACACAACTGCTGAAACACTAATCAATCGCAACTGCTGAATACTGTTGGTGCAACATCTATCAACAGCTGAATACGAACAATATAACTACTGAAACGCGAATCAATGCAACTGCTGAATACTAAACAATTGCAACTGCTGATTACAAACTTGGTGTTGCAACATCAAACGACAGCTACGCTATCAACTGTTGCCTATCAAACCAGACTTTATACTGATTCGACCAACAACATCCGATTACATAGCGTCAAATTCAAATGTTACCATTCACCAGAAGGAAGAACATTCATGAACTTACTTGAATCAAACTCGATTTCCTCAATATTTTAAAACATCAACAACTTTCTGGAAAAACTTGGAAGCAGTAAAACATCATTTTGAACCCAACTTTCTTTCCTTGAACATGCTTAAATCATTTTAAGCATGAACTTCATCATATCTTAAACATACAGGCAAGCAGATCCATAAAATGAATAAAATCAATATATGCTTTAAATGGTGTAGCAAAGGATCAGATTTTACTTGCCTTAAAACGAAGCCTTACAACCATAGTCGATTCCTGCAGAAATCTTCTCCTTGAACAACACAACAAGCTTCTCTGTAAATTTTGTTAGAAGAACACGAAAGAGTTTTCTGATACAAGTGAAAATAAACTTTGCTTTCAAAACAGGTATTCATATGGAAGGGATTAGTGGCAAGGTGTTGCGTTCTTCAAGCATGACACACCTCGATTAAATTATAAAATTTGGTAAAATTCCCTCCACATCATTTTAATTTGTAAACACCAAACCCTTTTCAAAAGAAATCATTTGTCCTCCTTAAAATAATTTTCCAACCAAGTTAAAAGCCCGCTCATGTGTCTCCCTTGGAGTCATCTGCTGAAACCAGCTACGTCGCTTCTCATTTTCTAAAATCAATGAAATCAGATTTTGCCAACAATTAAATTGTCATTTTGACCCAATGAAAATAAACAAGATTCATATATTAATCCTATGGATTTTGGGGCGTTAAAAAAGGCTACTAACCGAGAGTTCAAGATAACTGGAAAACGACAACAAACAAGCAACTAGCTACTGGATTTATTGCAAAATCTACTCCAACAGCTGAGGCCATTCACGTTGCATTTTCTCTTATAACTCCCATGTAGCTTCTTCTCTACCATGCTTGCTCCACTGAACCATCACCAAAGGATTGGTCTTGTTCCTGAGCTGTTTCTCTTTC
The DNA here is from genome assembly GCA_001598015.1 of Dorcoceras hygrometricum. Classification (NCBI taxonomy): domain Eukaryota; kingdom Viridiplantae; phylum Streptophyta; class Magnoliopsida; order Lamiales; family Gesneriaceae; genus Dorcoceras; species Dorcoceras hygrometricum. The sequence goes on from KV006900.1 coordinate 171,630, forward strand.
TGTCCAAGATCTGCAAAGGATATTCAACATAGCTCAAAGTTCTATACAGCTCCACCTCGTCAGTTCGCAACACATGGGAAGGATCTGGCTCATACTTCCTCAACATAGACACATGAAAGACATCATGTAATGAGGACAGATCTAGTGGCAATAACAAGCGATAAGCCAAAGGACCAATCCTCTCCACAATCTCATAAGGTCCAACATAATGAGGAGCTAACTTTCGCTTGAGACAAAATCTCATAACACTACGAAAAGGAGAAACTTTCAAGAAAACCAGATCTCCAACCTGAAATTCTAAAGGCCTACGCCTTCTGTTCGCATAGATATCTTGGATATCTTGTGTATCTTTCATACGCTGTCGAATCATATCTACTTGATCTCTCATCTGCTGCACAAATTTTGGAGAAGATAGCTGCTTCTAACCCACTTCTTCCCAACATATTGGCGATATGCACTTCCTACCATACAAAGCCTCAAATGGTGCCATTCCAATTGTCACCTGGTAGCTGTTATTATAAGAAAACTCAACCAAAGAAAACGAATCTTGCCAGCTACCACTGAAATCCATTACCATAGCTCTCAACATATCCTCTAAAGTCTGGATAGTCCCCTCATATTTTCCATCGGTTTGGGGGTGATGAGCAGTACTCATATCCAATCTGGTGCCAAAGCTGTTTGCAAACTCTTCCAAAATCTGGAAGTAAACCTTGATCTCGATCTGAAACAATGGACACAGGCACACCATGCAATCGCACCATGAAATCTATGTACAGCTTTGCCATCTTCTTCAAATAGTACGCATATTGTAGGGAATAAAGTGAGCAAACTTCGAAAGTCTATCTATAACCACCCAAACAGCATCACAACCTCTGCTGAAACGAGGCAAATGCGTTACAAAAATCCATATCTATGTTCTCCTAATTCCATTGGGGCACCTCTAAGCTCTGCAATAAACCACCAGGTCTCATCCTTTCTGCCTTTACTTGCTGACAATTCAGACAACCCGCAACAGAATCAGCGACATCACTCTTCAAACCTGCCCACCAGAAGTGTGGCTTCAAGGCATGGTACATCTTCCTTGCACCAGGATGGATACTATGTCTACTACAGTTGCTTCTCTCAAGATCTCCTCCTTCAAATCAATCAGATTTGGCACTATCAACCTGCCACGAAACCTCAAACAACCATCAGACGAGATAGAATAGTCTTCCAACTATCCAGCTCTAACCTTCAACTTCAATTCATGGATAGATGGGTCTGTTCTCTGGGCTGCTCTAATACTCGAAACAATATGTGGCTCAACTTGAAAAGAAGACACCACAACATAATCCTCACCTTGATAGAAATTCCAACCAGTAGTGCTTAAATGCTCATGAACCTTTGAAATCTGCAACGAAGCAAGCATCGCCACTTGAGCTTTCCTGCTCAATGCATCAGCAACTACATTCACTTTCCCAGGCTGATACTGGATCTCGCAATCAAAATCCTCTAGAAGCTCCATCCATCTACGCTGTCTCATGTTCAAATCTGGCTATGAAAACAGATACTGAAGACTCTTGTAGTCGGTATACAGCACAAACTGCTCGCCATACAGATAGTGGCGCCAAATATTCAAGACAAAGACCACTGCTGCCAACTCCAGATCATGAACTGGGTATCGAGTCTCATGATGTTTCAACTGACGAGAAGCATACGCAATGGCTCGATCATTCTGCATCAACACACAACCCAATCGGTTAAACGAAGCATACGAAGAAACCACAAAACCACCTGAACCTGAAGGCAAAGTTAACACTGGCGCTATGGTTAGCTTCTCTTTAAGCAATCGAAATTTGTTCTCACATTGCTCCGTCCAAACAAATCTTTTGTCTTTCTAGGTCAACTGCGTCATAGACTTAGCTATACTAGAAAATCCCTCGATAAAGCGTCGGTAATAGCTAGCCAATCCCAAAAAGCTACGAACCTCAGACACATTCTTGGGACGCTCCCAGTTCACAACAGTCTCTACCTTACTGGGATCCACATACAATCCATCGGACGAAATGACATGACCCAAAAACCCTACTCTATCCAACCAAAACTTATATTTATAAAACTTAGCACACAGCTACGAGTCTCGTAGTGTTTGGAGAACCAGCCTCAAATTCTCTTTATGCTGCATTGGAGTCTTCCAGTACACCAAGATGTCATCGATAAACACAATCACAAACTGATCGATGAACTCTCAAAAAACTCGATTCATCAAATCCACTTAGCACACAGCTACGAGTCTCGTAGTGTTTGGAGAACCAGCCTCAAATTCTCTTTATGCTGCATTGGAGTCTTCCAGTACACCAAGATGTCATCGATAAACACAATCACAAACTGATCGATGAACTCTCAAAAAACTCGATTCATCAAATCCATGAAAACTGCAGGACATTCGTCAAACCAAAAGGCATAACCAAAAACTCATAATGCCCGTACTTCGTACGAAATGCAGTCTTCGCAACATCTTCCTCATACACAACTGATGGTACCCCGAACGCAGATCGATCTTCGAATACACCACGGAACCCTGAAGTTGATCAAACAAGTCATCGATCCTTGGTAGAGGGTACTTATTCTTCACTGTCGCCTTATTCAGTTGCCGGAAGTCAATACACATCCTCATGGAACCATCCTTCTTCTTCACAAACAAGATAGGAGCTCCCCATGGTGACATGCTCGGTCGAATGAAACCTTTCTCCAGCAAATCATTAAGTTGTACCTTCAACTCCCTCAACTCAACTGGCGCTAAACGATACGGGGTGCTCGAAATCGGAGCTGTACCAGGTACCAACTCAATGATGAAGTCGATCTACCTCCTCGAAGGAAAGCCAGGAATCTCCTCGGGGAACACATCAGGGAAATCTCGAGCAACAGGGATATTGCTAAGCTCCACACACAACGAAAAGGATGCGTCCAAAGCATAAATCATGAATCCAGCATTCTCCAACGACATAAGGCCAAACATCTCCATAGCAGAGACCAAGGGAATCTTCGATCGAGAATAGATGCCATAGAAGTTCCACTTCTCGCCATACTGGGGCCGACGCACAACGCCATGGAAACAGTCCACGGTGGCCATATAGCTAGACAACACGTCCATTTCCACAATGCAATCGAAACCAGATCACTAAACGAATCAGGTTCGGTACCAACACATTCTCACAAAACCTAAGAATTCCATCCAACAAAATCTCTTGGGAGTAAAGGCTCGCGCCGGCAGGAGTCGCAACAGAAACAACATCACATAAAGATGTGGTATTCAAACCATGCTCAACCACAAATGCATCAGCTATAAACGAATGTGATGCTCCAGTATCAAACAATACACGTGCAGGAAAATCAAATACAGAACAAGTACCTGCAATCACTCCTCCTGGCGTGCCTCCCGTTTGCTCCCTCGTCGTGGCATTCACCTGGGCAAACTGAGGTCTTGAAAACTGAGACTGGGAAGACTCTAACCGCGAAGGACCAGGCTGCTGGAACGGCCTATACTGAGTCTCCCATATCCTCTGATGCAGAGCAGGCAAAGAACGACCTCTAGATGATCCACCAGAATGACCCTGAGGTGGGGCTGCGGTGTGCTGAGATCCCGCCAATGGACACACTCTCGCAAAATGTCCATACTATCCACAATTATTGCAAGCACCCTGAACACCCGTACACTGTGCCGAGGGGTGTTTGCCTCCACACTGACCACAAAAGATGGCCCTAGGGCTACTGCTGCTGCTAGAACTACCGGAGCCAGAAGAACGAGAACCCTGCTTCTTCTTGAACTGCTGACCACGAGCCCTAAACCTGTGGCGTACAGAATGTTGCGCTGACTGTTGGGGCTGCTGCTGAGATGACTGGGAAAACTGGTGAGGTTGAGCCCCTGGAACATTGGGACGTGAACCTTGCACCGCTGGAGGTTGAACCCGAGACCTCCGGCTCCTCAACCCTTCCTCGATGTCCATTGTCTTGTCCACCACGTCAGCATAACTGGTAGGTGAACTCGCCAACACCAAGGAATACAGATCCTTGTTAAGCCCTTCCAAGAAAAAATTCCTCTTCGCCCTCTCGCGGACAGACACATGAGGAACGTAAGCCAAAATAGAAGAAAACCTACGAGCATACTCGCCACCGACATGGTTCCCTGAACCAAGTTGTCAAACTCTCGCTCCCGAGCATTCACATAAGACTCCGGAACATACTATTGACGGAACGCATGTAGAAACTATCCCAAGTAATCCCTGCACCAGTCTCCTCGAGCGTATGTGAAGCACCTCTCCACCATCGGTTTGCATTCTTCCTCAGCTGAAAGGTCGCCAAACTCAACCTGCGCTCATCATCATAGCGCACTCTATCAAACAGTCCAGTAATATGCTGCAGCCAAGACTCAGCATCGGAACTACTCTCATCGCCATCGAAAGTATGAGGATTCATACGCTGAAACCTCGCCATGATTAGTTCCATCTCATCCACACGGGGCTGCCAGCACATCAACCTCATCGTCAATCTGCCTAGTACGCCTACGACCAGAAATACTACACTAAATCTCCTCATTCTGACCCTCGGATTCTTCCAGAATCTGCCTGGTTGCTCTACCCCTACGTCTAGGCGGCATCTAAGCAAATACTAACACAGTAAGATCACACAACAAATATATCACATAGTCAAGCACATGCAACACACAACCAAGTGCCTAGACTCAATTGTGATCAAAAGAATTCGAGCTTATCCCAGCTTAGGCTCTGATACCAAATGTCAGGCCCGGTGCACAACACAGAGTTAACCACGCACTAAAAAATAGCGAAAGCATATAAAATAGTGGCTAAAATTTTCGCTTTGGCCTTACTTAGAAAATCATAAGTTAAAATACAACGATACTTAAATATTGGTTTTACAACAGCTGAAAATCAAATACAATGACCAACAGCAATATAAACATAGAGTGACTCCCAATCAATAAACTAAAGGATCCATGATGAGTCTCTCGCTCAACATAGATACAATACATTATAAGATGTATACACCTCCCGAGGCATTACCAGCTGGATCAACTCCACATCCAGTTGAGAAACCATGATAACCTGAAACACACAGGCAAACAAAACAACCAGTCCCAGAGGGACATAGGGTCAAACCCCAGTACGGAGAGCAACTGAAAAACAGTTAATAGATAGCAAATGATAATATGCGAATGTTATGCATGAGAACAAGGCTACAACCAAAGGCAGGGAGCCAAAGGATCTTAAGAAACTGCTCAACAACTGATACAGATCAACTAAAAGATAGTGGCCACGGGGTGTGTGAGTATATGGGAGCTACCCACTCGTCTCAACACACGGTACCAGATGCACAACAAATCACTCAACCTACTGTTGCCCAGCTCATGAGATGTGGGAGCTACCCACTCCGATCATAGTGGATAACAGATCCCAGCAGGGAGATGAGGGACACGGGAGTTACCCGCTCGGCCTCCAAAACAAGCATCCTGGTATGCACAGATCCAGACAACAAGGCACGGCTAAACAAGATCTGAGCTCAACATGAATAATGTGTGTATGCAATGTAACAGCTTGCAATAATCAACACAAAAGAAGCAAGCAATAACAATGCAGAAGCATACACAGCAGCACACCTAATATCCATGCCAAATCCAACGCTGTAAAACAAGCTCACATCCGTACCTCAACCTTATGAGCTACAATTACCAGAACAAGGTCCCAAGAAACTTGATCTGAAACCTGATAAACCAATACAACACAACGCTCAGGGACAGTAACACAGATTACGAACTGGGAGCTACGAGCTCCACCCAGCTCTATCCTACCCTTCTAGCACAACAGACAACTCTAAACGAAGCATAAGGGAGGATCTATCACTAGCTCAGAGCGTTACCTGAACGGAGAAGTAAATCTGCTCAAACGGTAACAGACAACACAAGGAAGCTTCTTTCGCGATCTTCTTCCAGCTTATCCCAAGCCTTCGAAAAAAGTACAGAACGAAGCGCCTTAGCAAGAGGAGTCCAGCGCTACCACTCTTGCTTCAATCGAAGCTGTCTACCACCGGCAATCGGAGAAGATAAGGTTTGCTGAACAGTAGCTAGGGTATCGTGACAGGATATGGTTACGGGAACTATCTCTAAGTGTCGGGAAACAATAGCAAGACTATGGTCAAAGTCCTCTATATATACCACTTAAGTTCCCCAAATCTGATGGACAGTAACCACCGACAACACTAGCTCAAAGCTGATACCCGCTCAGATCTGAGTATCACTCCAGATCTGGAACATACGCTACACCAGCGCGTTACCACAAAATGACGTCGCACCACTAACCAATTGATTATACACGTGTCTCTCCAAACGGCGACGCACAGAAGTCCACTATTCCACTGGACACGTCATCACCCTAACACCAAATATACTATCACTAAACGGCGTCGCATTGCAACTCAGATCTAGATGCTCAGATATGATACTAACACTGACCAGCGTTCACTGATCCCAAACCGACATTGCACTGCCTTCCGGTCTATACAACCCGAAACCGATCTACTCTAAACTACAAACCAAGCCGGGCCACGCAGTACTAACAACGCGCGCATCTCAAATCTGAATTATATCAAACAACGGCGTATCGCTACCCACGAAGGATATTCACGCGAACCTCGAATACTTTGCGACAACCAGATTTCACCTCTAGCCTCAATTACATACAACCAGCGCTGAAGCAAGATTTAAGTATATATATTTACTTCGACCACATGCACATCATTCACTTACAACACTTAGCGTATTTTCTTCCTCGAGATCGAACCGTACCCTTTAGCGAAACCCTTACTGTTCACCGAACCTTATCTTCTCAGATTGCCGACGGTAGATGTCTCGAGCAAGGCGGGTAGCATTGAGTTCCTCTCCTCAAGATCGTTTTTTCCATACTGCTTTTGGAGCCATTGGTTGGCCGGAAAAGTGAGTGCGACGTAGGCAGGAAGTACTAACTTTTCGCAATTTCCAGCTAGTTGGTTCTTTAGTTCTGGTAGCACTTTCGGGTAAGTGTTAGTTCTTATTCTGAGCCTCGTTTAGAGCCAGTTATCATATTTGTGGGTGTAGGTTCGAGCTGGGCTTAGTTGGTAGCTCCTAGTTCTGTTTCTGTCGTAGTTTATCCCCGAGCTAATGTCGTGTGGTTGAGCAGGTTGTAGCTTTGTGGTGGTTCCAGCGGCTCTATCAAGCTGGAGGAACAGTAGAACATGATTGATAAGGTGAATTTGTTTTCCTTAATATGCCTTTATTTTGAAATTAAACACTATCTAACAATGTCTCTCCGATGTTGCATTGGTTCATGTACACTTATGATTTAATGAAATTAAATTATCCAATCCACTAAGAATACTGATATTTTATCTCCGTGTTGATGGTGAGGACATTTCTAAACTTGTGCTTTGTGATACATTGAAAATTTGTTGTTCAGAAAATGGTACAAGGTGGTAAAGTGGAGTTCTGAACCTGCATCAGTTTTGCACTTAATCTGGATCCAAGCAGATTCTGCCATGAATTGATCAGCATGTGTTGCAATAAGGGGATGGTGGGTCTTAATTTCTTGAATAATTACTATTTGATTCATAAATATCATTGACATGCTGAAAGTTTTGATTGTACCTGTATTGATCTGCTTTCTTTCATGAATTTAGATCGGAACCATTGGTTCATCTTCGTTCAGCTAATCCTCCTCAGATTGAGAAGGCCCTCTTCGATATTCACACTGAATCTACTTCTAGACTTGCTGGTAAACAGTTTTAGTTACTGATCGTGATTTTTCCAGATGTTAGTGGGTCTTATGGTATGCAACTCTCTTTGGATAACATAGTCTAGTTTATGGCTCTTTTGTGTGTTGAATTTATCGCCTTACAGTATATTATTATTATTATGTTAATTGGTACCATTGTTTGTTGATAATGATAGGTGTTGCGTCTCTGGTCTACGGAGGACGTGCAAAGGTTTGGATGAATTTATTTTCAAAGCTAGATCGTTAATTGGGAAGTGTAATGAATTATTTGTCTGGATTTTTAATTTTTTAGGTGGTGGTTGAGTTTTGCCGTTTTCATTTGGGAATTTGGCAATGAGGATCAACTAACTGTCAGGCTGAACATTATATTCTGGTTTTTTTATAACTATGTTAATGTATGAAATTGGTTGAATTACATATTTAAGTCTTAATTTGTTGCATATATTAGGTTATGTTGATGAGGAGTATAGCCCTTCAGCAAGGCATGAAACGAAAATAACTTGAGTATGTTGGATTCAGCAGCATGACTCCTAATCCGATTGTTAATTTGTTCTACCAATTGGACAGCTTTTAGATGAGATTTGTTGGATTCAACATGTTTCATTTTGTGTGTTATATTTATTGTCGTAAGTTATGTTAACTGATACGAACTCATTTGTTTGTTTAGGCGTTGCGGCTTTGGTATGGAGGACGTGCAAAGGTTTTCATGAAATTATTTTCATAGCTAGATCGTTAATTGGGAAGTATAATGAAAAATTTGTAGGAAAAAATAGAATATTTTGTGGTATTAATATTTTCTATTATCTGGTCACATTGTATAGAATTTTCCTATATCTAATATTTTTTGTTGTCTAATTAATTGAAATTCCTATATTTGAATATAATTTAGTTATTTTAATTCGTATCATTAATAAATAGAAATTTTTATTATCGAGAGAAAAATATCGTCATGATTTAACAACGGATTTAAAAAATATGGTCGAAATTAATAAAAAAGGTGTTTTAAATTCACACGACAAAGATTTTGTTAAACGATAAATTTTGTCCGTTGTTGTTGACCGTATATTTTAACAACACTGACTTCAACAAAAGGTTTATTTTGTTGTCATAGTCATATTCAACAACGGATATTCACCATTGTTATAGGTTTAAACAACAACGGTTAAAATCCGTTATCGTTAACCGGCACAAATTAACAACACGGGCTTCGACAACAGGTTTATTTCATACTCAACAAGGGATATTCACCATTGTTATAGGTCTAAACAACAACTGTCAGGCCCGGTGTCCTCAAAAACCAAATTGTCGCACAAAACAAGCAAACACAACGGAAGCTCAAGCATCCACATAGGGCATCCCCTAGTAAACTGACTCAATCAATATACAAAACTGGGACTCAACAAGGTACTCTACCAGCCGACGCACCGCTCGGTTTAGCTAATTTACCTAAAGAACCCGCAAAGGACAAACACAAGACCAAAGCAGCCCCCAAAGGGGAAAACAACGAGATCAAACATCAGTATGTAGAGATTCATAAAACAGCACATATAATAAATGCAATATTTCAATATGTGCAATGCATGATGGGTACTGCGAAGACACATCGACTGTCGAATAGTTCACAACAAACTCAGATGTGATTCATCAAATGAGGAAATCAGTGGCCACATCGCAGGTCAGAGTATGGGAGCTACCCAGACGTCCCACATGCAGTACCAGCAGCACAAAGTCTCAAAGCTTAACCCAACTGGTGCCATTCAGCTTACTGAGCGATGGGAGCTACCCACTGAACCTCAGAGCAGACAAAATCTTGCAGCGGGGATTCGAGGGTGGGATCCAGTCGACAGCCCGACACCCATCATTTTATTTTCAAATCAGCATGCTGACACTATCCATCATTGGGTAAAAATCAGTTATCAAAAGGAATCGGCTCAAAATGCTATGCATGTATGCAAGACAGTATCAACTTACAATCAGCACGTAATAATCATACATAAACAGATCGGAAATTTATCACATAATACACGGCTAACTACACTCAGCTCACAGCCAGCACATAATAAGTTCAGGAAATATTCTCATGCTTATGTCAAAGCTATTAATATAAGCTCAATATGTACCTTACGCAGATCTTGTCAAAATACCTCAGGACAGCTCACGGCTGACCTGCTCCGCTCTGCCAGTAGCTCATGACAAACCACAAGGGAGGCTCTAATCTGCCAAGATACCTAAGAAGTGAGCTCTGCTTAAGCATACGCAGCTCACGGCCTAAAGCCTCGCAGCTTAGCACAACTACTTGTAACTAACAGAGCACTATCCAGCTCAAGGTAACGCTAAGAACAGAAACTGAGACCAGCAGAACACGGTTAGCTGAACCGGAGCTCAACTTGGCCGAAAATCTTGAAACATAGCTCCCGAAGCTCCTTAGAGATTCCTCCACCCGGCCTCCTCCCGATTTAAAACTGGTATAGAAACGTCGGCCTTGAATATGGGTTCCAACCAAGGTACCCTCACTCAAAACTGACCAACCAATCTCCGACGATCTGTAAATTACTGTGTTGATCAACGGTCAAGACTTATATACACACTCTCCAGCTTTAAATTTCAGTATACTCAACCCAGCTCAGGAGTACGCTTCATTCATCCATCACACCACTCAGCTGATCAGTTCAGGTACTCCGAGAAGCACGCACCCAGCTTGGATCACTCACATAGACCTGATCTGGTCTACAGCGTTCAGATCAGCTCAGACCTCTCCACTGTTCCAGCTCAAGCACTCAGACACAAAATCATATCTCGCTCCAAACAGACCAGCTCAGAGCATCCAGTTCAGCTCACGGTCTCCAGAACAGTGCACCACACTCAGATCAGCTTACGATGATCTATTCCAAGCATGATAAACAGCTTATAGACCTCTACTTACACAGGAAATACCAGAGCTATTCACCTCTAATCTGTTGTCCCAAAACAGCTCGTGGTAGAAACTAAACCAGCACAACGAAGCAGTTCAGCTCAGAAATGTTCCACTCAGATCATCTCGCGCCTGATCTGATCTATGCCAAACTCGAAGGTTACCAACATATTACACCAATTCTCCTACGCTGACTGCTAAACAGCTCATAGGATACAATTCAACTCAGCGCTCAAAATTGTTGTTCACCTCAGAACTATTCTGCCCAACCAGAGCACACCAAACTGGTCTTGGTTTATCGTCAAAATCCACCAGTAGACCTGTAAGCTGGAACCGGAACACACTGTCCTGTTCGCACCACATCAGTACAGCTTAGCTCTAAATCAAATCGATGTACAGTAAAATACGTAAGACCAGCTGAGCCCGTCACTGACTTCGCTAAACCTGAAAAGTATACTTCAATCAGCTCACGCGAAACCTTAGAACAGCTGGCAGCAAAGCTGATCCCTAACCACCCAAATTCCCTAAGCTGCACAATCTCTTCTGATATATCACCAATCAGATCTGATTTACTCCTTAATAAGCTCAAATAAAATCTCAGTCTTCACAGATACACTGGACCCGAACACCCTACAACAGCGACGGTTCAGCTCACAAACTCAACAGAGCTGAATACAGCAATAGCCTTTTACCTAGCAGTTGTACCAGATGTGTCCCAACTAATCAGTGCTTGAAACCATACTTCAAACCAGTGATAATCTGTATTGAAACTCGAATAGCTTGTATTATCAGCTTAGCACGAATTCTTGGACCAGCACGCATCTAAGCTGGTCCTTCCACTGGTAGCTTACCAAGCTGGAAGATCTCTATTGGTTAATAATTTCTCCGAACTATTAACTCCTAATTACTATCTGATAATTTCCAGTCCTCACATTCTTCCCAACTAAAAAGTGTATTTCGTCCTTTAAATCAAAACAAAACTCAGGCCAGGACTGAAAGAATACAAGAAAACCATCCAAAATTGAAATATTCCACAAACAAGCATTCTTCAATGCTCTCCAAAAATCTACTCACCAATATTCAAAATAATTCAATACATTAGGCAGCAATCAAAAGATTACCTGAGTCAATACAGCGCATACTCAAACATATGAGGCCACTCTTGTCTCATCTTATCTTCCACTTCCCAGGTATCCTCTTCTCTGCCATGCTTGCTCTACTAAACCATCAATAACGGAATGGTCTTGTTTCTCAAATTGTTTCTCCTTTCTGTCCATAATCTGCACTGGATACTCAACATAGCTCAAAGTTTGATCTAGCTCAATTCATCGGTTCTTAATAGATGGGAAGGATTCGACTCATATTTCTTCAATATTGACACATGAAACACATCATGCGTCGCTGCTAATGCAGAAGGCAACTGCAAACGATATGCCAAAGATCCAATCCTTTCAATGATCTCAAACGACCCAATGAATCTATGAGCTAACTTACCCTTGAGCCCAAATCTCATCACGCTCTTGAAAGGAGAAACTCGCAAAAGCACTCGATCGCCAACTTGAAACTCTAGAGGCCTACGCCTCCTGTTAGCATAACTAGCTTGACGATCTTGAGCAGCCTTCATTCTACTCCGTATTAGCTCAATCTGATCCTTCATATGCTTCAAAAACTCAGGGTTAGACAGCTGTCTTTCTCCAACTTCTTCCCAACAAATCGACGACCTGCACTTCCTACCGTAAAAAGCTTTGAATGGTTCCATCTAGATAGTTACTTGGTAGCTGTTATTATACAAAAAACTCTACCAGAGATAAGGAATCCTGCCAACCACCACTGAAATCCATCACAACCGCTCGCAGCATATCCTCCAGAGTATGTATAGTTCTCTCGGATTGGCCATCTGTCTGAGGGTTCTATGCGGTGCTCATAGCCAATCTCGACCACATCGCAGCCTACAAACTTTTCCAAAACCTAGAAGTAAATCTTGGATCTCTATCAGATACTATCGACCGGTACTCCATGCAGTCTAAACACATGGTCCAGGTATAGTCTTGCCATTTTTCTTCATAGAAAATCTTACATCATAGGGAATGAAGTGGGCTGACTTAGAAAGTCTGTCAATCACCACCCAAATTGTGTCACATCCCCGGTTCGATCAAGGTAAGTGGGTAAAAAAATCCATAACGACGTGCTCCCAATTCCACTGAGGCACTTCTATACTTTGCAGCAATCCGCCAGGTCTCATCCTCTCGGTCTTGACCTGTTGACAATTCAAACATCGTGCTAAAAATCCAGAAATATCATTCCTCATGCCTTCCCACCAATAGTGAGAGTTCAAGGCATGGTACATCTTCTTCTCACCCGGATGCACACTGTAGAAACTAAAATGGGCCTCGTTCAAGATAGATTCCTTCAGGTCTATCAAATTTGGAACCACTAATCTACCATGAAACCTCAGACATCCATCAGAAGCAACAGTAAAATCATCTGACTGACCATTCTGGGCTTTCATCTTTAACTCATGGATGTACGGTTCAGTTCTCTGTGCTGCCCTCTAATGTCCGCTACAATCTTTGATTCAACCTAAAAACAAGAAACTACAAAGTACTTATCATCTCGCTGAAAACGCCATCCAGAAGTCCCCAAATGCTCATTGACTTTCGAGATACTCAATGACGTCACCATCTGCCACTAAATTCATTCTCCCAGGCTGATACTTAATTCACAATCAAAATCCTTGAGTAATTCCATTCAACGACGCTACCTCATGTTCAAATCGCACTGAGTGAAGATATACTTCAAACTCTTGTGGTCGGTGTACAATACGAATTGCTCACCATACAGATAATGGCACGAAATATTCAAAGCAAAAACAATGACCGCCAACTTCAAATCGTGAATGGGGTATCTGGTCTAGGTAGAGCCAACACAGGAGCAGTAGTCAACTTCTCCTTGAGCAAAAGAAAACTAGACTTGCGCTCGTCTGTCCAGGTAAATCTTTTATCTTTCTGGGTCAACTGCATCATCGGCCTGGTTATTGAAGAAAATACCTCGATGAAATATCTATAATAGCCAGCCAAACCCAAGAAACTTCTGATCTCCAAAACATTCCTATGTCGTTCCCAGTTAAGGACTGCCTCAACCTTACTAGGATCATCGAAATACCCCATGAAGAAATGACATGACCCAAAAGATCACCCTATCTAACAAAAATTCACACTTAGTGAACTTTGCATACAGCTACGAGTCTCTCAGTGTATGCAACACGAATCTTAAATTCTCCTTATACTCTCTTTTGTTCCTCGAGTAAACAATAATGTCATCGATGAAAACAATCACAAAGCAATCAATATACTCATGGAAGACTCGGTTCATCAGATCCATGAAGACATCAGGGGCATTTGTCAATCCAAACGGCATCACAAGGAATTCATAATACCCGTATCTAGTCCGAAGCGCCGTCTTCTCTACATCCGAGTCTCTATTCCGCAACTGATGATACCCAGATCGTAGATCAATATTGCAGTATACTGCTGATCCCTGCAACTGATAACAGATCATCAATTCCCGTGGGTACTTATTCTTTACTGTCGCTTTGTTCAGCTGCCGAAAGTCAATACACATTCTCATAGATCCATTCTTCTTTTTCACAAATAGAATCGGAGCTCCCCAAGGTGACATACTTGGCCCAATGAAACCCATCACGCAACTGGTCCTTAAGTTCCCTCATCTCAGCTGGCGTCAATCGATATGGAGCTCTAGAAATTCGGGCAGTCCTAGCACCAACTCAATGCAAAAATCAATCTCCTTCTCGGAGGAAAACCAGGAATCTCATCCGAAAAAAAATCTGGGAACTATCATACAATCGGGATATCACCCAATTGTAGTCGTGGTTCAGGGGTTACATCCAGGGCATAAATCATGTGAGTTCTCCAGTGATAACAGACTGAACATCTCCATGGCTGACACCAGTGGAATTTTATATCATGAATTTGCACCGTAAAATCCCACCTCTCACCAGATTTAGGTCTAAATCTCACCACACCATGGAAACAATCAGCTGTAGCTTTATAACCGGACAACACATCCATTCCCAAGATATCGTCAAAATCTGTAATTTCCAATGAAATCAAACTTGTCACTAACATATTCTGATCAAATCTAACCACGCAATCCAACAGTACCTCACGGGACAACAAACTCACACCTACAAGGGTAGAAACATGTACAACATCACACAATGGGGTAGAACTCAACCCACACTCATATACAAATAGATCAGATATAAAAGAGTGGGATGCTTATCAAAAAAAACTCAGGAAGGAAAATAAAAGATACAAGTACCTGCAATAACTCCTCCGGGAATATCATCAGCTTTCTCTCTAGTCAAGGCATTCATCTGAGCTTGCTGAGGTCCCGAAAGCTAAGGTCTAGAAGATCCTCTGAATCTAGATGCTTCCCACAGTTGGAATCCTAATCGCTGGGACGGGGCAGGGGGATGCGTCCTCTGCGATGAACCATAAATGGAGCCCTGCTGCGATATATTAGAGTGATGTCCCCTCACGGAAGGACAAACTATCAAAAAATGCCCAGTTTGCCCGCACTTATACCAAGCGCCCTGAACTCTATGACACTGAGAAATCAAATGCTTACCCCCCCCCCCCCATTGACCACACACCATCGCTCTAGAACCACCTCCTCCAGAGCTATCTGAACCAGAAGAACTCAAACTCGATCGTCTCTTAAATTTTTCCCTCGAGGCTTGAACCTTTGGTGACTCGACTGCTGAGACGTTTGAGGAGGCTGAAATGAGTACATCCCTTCAGGTATGGGATGGAAACCTCATCCAGCTGGCGACATAACCTGAGTCTGCGCATCCAAGAGACTCTCATCTATGTCTACCGCCCTATCCACTACCTCAGCATAAGTCGAAGGAGAACTAGCTAGCACCAACTGAAATAAATTTGGTCTTAAACCTATCAAAAATATGTTTCTCTTCGTCCTCTCTTGGTTAGCAACATGAGGAACATACGAAAGAAGAGAGGAAAACTGTCTAGCGTACTCCGCTACCTTCAGATTTCCTTGCACCAAATTATCAAATTCCCTCTCTCTTGTGTTGTAATACGATTCTGGGGTATACTCCCAGCGAAAAGCGGCATAGAAGCTCTCCCAAGTGACCATGGCTCTGGAAGCACCCTTCCACCGACGTTGAGCATGATCCCTCAACTGAAGGACGGCCAACCTCAATCTATTCTCGTCGGAATAATTCACTATATCAAATTGTTCCTCCATGTGTTCTAATCATCCATCAGCCATCAAAACCACCCCTAGCTCCAGTTAAAGTAGGGGAATTCATTCTCTGGAATCTAGCCAACACTAGCTCCATCTCAACAATCTTTCTAGTAATTTTTTCCACCTCAGTCTCTGCCTGTCCATTCCGACGACGCAGAGGTACATTCGGCTGAGCAACATCCTCGTCACTCTCCGGGGCTCTAGACTCCCCGACTACCTACCTAGTAGCTCTACCTCTCTTTCTCGGTAGCATCTAACCATGACTAACAAGCTAAACACATAGGAAGACATAGAAATCACAGAGTCAAGCACAAACGAAAGTTCAAACTCTATTCCTAGACTCAAGTGTGATAGAAAAGATTGAGCTTGTTCCAGTTTAAGCTCTGATATCAAAATATCAGGACCGATGCTCTCAAAAACCAAAGTGTCGCACAAAACAAGCAAATACAACGGAAGTTTAAAAAAGTGGATTAAAAATTTTATTTCTCGGCCTGAACAAAATACAATCCAAAATACATTAATACTCAAAATATAAATTTTTAACTCGAAATCTCCACAACAAAAGCAATACCAGAATTCATATAAATATTTCAGCAGATAATAATCTACAACACAAGCATCCACACAGGGCATCCCCTGGTAAACTGACTCAATAAATATACATAACTGGGACTCAACAAGGGACTCCACCAGCCGACGCACCGCTCGGTCCAGCTGATTTACCTAAGAACCTATAAAGGTCAAACACAAGACCATAGCAGCCCCGAAAGGGGAAAACAACGAGGTCAAACCTCGGTACGAAGATCATTCATAAAACAGCAATAATATAATACATGCAATATTTCAAGACGTGCAATGCATGACGGGTACAGCAAAGACTCATCGGTAGTCGAATAGTTCACAACAGACTCAACTGTGATTCATCAAATCAGGAAATCAGTGGCCACATCGCAGGTGAGAGTATGGGAGCTACCCAGACGTCCCACATGCAGTACCAGCAGCACAAAGTCTCAAAGCTCAACCCAACTGGTGCCATTCAGCTTACTAAGGGGTGGGATCTACCCACTGAACATCAGGGCAGACACAATCTTGGAGCGTGGAGTCGAGGGTATGGGATCCAGCCAACACCCCTTATTTTGTTTTCAAATCAGCATGCTGACACTATCCATCATCGGATAAAAATCAGGTATCAAAAGGAATCGCCTCAAAATGCTATGCATGTATACAAGATAGTATCAGCTTACAATCAGCACGTAATAATCATACATAAACAGATCGGAAAGTCATCACATAATACACGGCTAAGAAGACTCAGCTGACATCCAGCACATAATACACATCACGGCAAATCAGCACCTACAACAGCAGTTCAGTTCACGCTGGAAATATTCTCATGCTTATGTCAAAGATGTTAATATAAGCTCAATATGTACCTTACGTAGATCTTGTCAAATACCTCAGCACAGCTCACGACTGACAGCAGAACGAACTCCCTGCTCTGCTCGGCCAGTAGCTCACGACAAACTACAAGGGAAGCTCTAATATGCCAAGATACCTAAGAAATCAGCTCTGCTTAAGCTATGTAGTTCACGGCCTAAAGCCTCGCAGCTTAGAACAACTACGTCTAACTAACAGAGCACTATCCAGCTCAAGGTAAATGCTAAGAACAGAAAATAACACCAGGAGATCACGATTACCTGAACCAGAGCTCGACTCGACCGAAAATCGTAAAACATAGCTCACGTAGCTCCTCAGCAATTCCTCCGTCTGGCCTCCTCCCGACTCCAAACTGGTACAGAAACATCGGCCTTGAAGAGGGGTTTCCAATCGAGGTGCCCTCACTCAAAACTGACCGGTCAATCTCCGACGATCTGGAAAATACTAGGTCGGGTGAATAGTAACCACGAGGGTTTGGAAAATATCTGTCGGGAACTCTCGGAAGAGGATAAGGAGAAGTGTGGTCTAAAAATGGCTAAGTGTTCGTCAATGGTCAAGACTTATATACACGCTCTCCAGCTTTAAGTTTCACTATACTCAACCCAGCTCAGGAGTACGCTGCATTCATCCAGCACACCACTCAGCTGATCAGCTCAGGTACTATCTGATAATTTCCAGTCCTCACAACAACGGTTAAATCCGTTATCTTTAACCGGGAGTTTTAACAACACGGGCTTCGACAACAATCGATTTTCCTAATAGACAACGGATTTTCACCGTTTTCTATTACCTAATTTGTAGTAGTGTTATATGATATGTGAGGAATCATGGTAGATCTACCTGCAATACCTAGTTTATTATTATTTTAACATGATTTAAGCTCAATCTCGATATTCACGGGCTTAATCATCGTTTATGCATTGATCACTTCTGAGTGCCAGCTCGAGAAATCTCACCTAAGTCGAACAACCTCAGGGCTTTTACCCTTTCCAGCTCAGGTCCTGAGGTGTCAAGATGTTGTGGCGGGGGGAAGGGGGAGGGGGTGGTACTAGAGTATCACACGACTGGTCAAAACTAGGTGCTGAAGTTGAGACCACTTGCTTGAGACCTGGTCAGGACCCGAGAGAGTAACTTTTTGTTTGTTTCGAAAACCATGATACGCGTGATATATCTCACAAACGTTGATAACTAGATTTGGACGGCTATGATCTTGAGTTGTTTTGGATTCTGATGCAATATTTCAGGTTCCCGAGATGATCTGGGATATTGATGTCGGATAAGATCTAACTGATAATATCCTCTCCGCCCTTCTACATATTGGTGCTTTTTCCTGTTCATTTTCACCTTAAGTTTTTACAGTGTCGTCACTGTGTCAAAAATCGAGTGATCCTCGAGCTAGCCTTACCTCTTCATTCCCCAACATCACTCACTCTTTACCTTCAATACTTATTAAGTCTTCCGACATCTGGATAAATATGTTGTCTCCTGATGAGAGAGCTATTGAATAATTGACTAACCTTATTGATTCTCCTTAGACCTCGGGAGGGGGTTTAGAGTCTCGATGTTCACGTCTCCAATAGGATTAGATTAGCTCAAATTGCTTCTGACAAAGCGAGGCTGACCGCGGAGAGGAGGACTTGATACGAGATCAAGGTTTCTCTTCTGAAGGAGTCGGATACCCCTCATTAGGGAGAAGTCGGGTGTGTCAGAATCCTACGAAGTGCTCATCCCCAAGATTGAGTACCAAAGCCACAATCCTCCATAGGGGTACCATACTTTTTCTCTGAACCAGATAGAAATAGGTCTTAGGTTTTCGTACCTAATTTTATCCAACATCTTTGATCCCACTTCGTGGTAAGCCCTAGTCAACTTAGTCCGAACTCATACGGTTCCTTGCTGGCAGACGGGTTCTTCTAAGTTGTGTAGGGCTACTCTATTCAACTACTTTCTAAACTAACCCAAGTTAGGCAAAAAGATGTTGGAAATTCTATATATATTAAATCAGAGCTCTGGTTCATAAAAGATAACCTGAACTCGCATGAGGTGTGGATGCATAGGTACTTTTCCGTTAAGTGTAATATCAGCGAGGAATGCATGGCACTGTGTTATGAAATTGTCTGAGAGTGTCACTAAGCGAGCTCCCCCCTTCCTAGACCTGACCACGGGCCGGGTTTGAACCGAACCCGAACCGGACCCGGCCCGTGGTCAACGGGCCGATTAACCGGGTCAACGGATTCGACCCGTAACCCGGACCGACCCGTCCGTTTCGCGGTCCGGTTACGGTTTATGATTTTTTCGACCCGTCGACTCGCCGGGTTCGACCCGAAACCGGCCCGGCGGGTCACAGGTTGTTTAAAAATATTATGTGCGATGCTGATAGCTGGAATCGAACCCAGGACGCAAGGCTTGAGGCAAGAGAGCATAACCGCTGCACTAAGTCCCTCTATAAGTAATACTTTTAAATATTAAATATAATATAAATTGTTAAATTTTGCTAATTTGTACTATCTTAAAAAAACCTAAACACCTTGATATTATGATATAACTATATTGTTTATTTAAAATAGTATTACGTTTATCTTATCATTTTTCAAATATCAAACAAATAAAGTACAATAATATGATAAATTATTCAAAATCTTCTCATTTCATTTGTCAATATATTATTATCGTAATAATGCACTAATAACTTTTTTGTAAACTATAAAAGTTTTATTTATCATTAAATTCGGAGTATTTGATTAATTTATTTTATCTTAAAATGCCTAAACATCTTAACTTAACTATTTAACAATTAAAATGCAATAATATAATAACATACTTAAAACTTCTCATGTCATTTTTCCGATATCTTTATGTCATATCCATTATCTCCATATTTTATATACAAACATAGATATTATTAAATTAAAAATAAAATTTTTCATAATATATGATATTATATTGATGCACATGTAGCATATATATGTGCACTAGTGTAATGTAAGGAAGCATACAACTCGATTTAGCTTTTTATTAACGTATCATTATAACAAAATGAGACAAATAGCAAGTTATGTGTAAGAAAATATAATTTTTGTATTTTGTTTAAAGAAGATGAACTAATTTTTTTTCAAACGAATATGATTTTGGTATTCTAATTGATATAGGAATTAGTTAAGATGCCTATAACGGTTATGAAGTTTAACAATGATATAAACAATTAATCGAAGAAATTTTTTAGCATGAGAGACAACATGCTAGACGAGAGGAGATCAACCATTAAGCCGGGAAATTTGGAACACAATGCTTTCTTAACGATTGGTCGAGAGCTGCCTCAAGAACACAAGATAGTCAAAACGAGAAAAACGACGGCGAAGACACTTTTGGAGCAACAAATGGAGGAGGCACAAGTGATTAGATGAATTTTCTCATTTAATTCGTCTTTACTTTGTATTGTAATTTTAACTTATTTTGTATCGTTATTCAATTATATATTATTTTTTGAAATTATTTATACTTCAAATTTCAATTTCAGTCTCAATTGTTATTTTTTAATTTCAATTCGAATTCAAACACTAATTAATATTTGAATTCAAAATTCAAAAATTCAAATTAAAATTCTAAATTAAACAAATTAAAATACAAATTAATTATAATTCAAAATAAAGTTCAAATCAAATTTTCCCATTTAATTCGTCTTTACTTTGTATTATAATTTTAACTTCTTTTGTATTGTTATTCAATTATATTTATTTTTTGAAATTATTTACACTTCAAATATTCAAATTCAAATCCCAATTGTTATTCTTTTCAAATTTGAATTCAAACACAAATTAAGATTCGACTTCAAAATTCAAGTTAAAATTATCAATTAATATTCAAATTTCAAAATTCAAAATAACATTCAAACCAAAATTCAAATTAATTGAAAATACAAAATTCAAAAGTCAAATTCAAATTCTAATTTGAAATTTGAAATTCAAAATTCAAGATATTGAAATTTAATTATAAAATAACCTTCTTTTTTTTTTTAAGCAAAAATAATTTAAAGATTTTTTTTAAAAAAACGAAAAAAAAATTAAAAAAAAAAAAGAAAAACCGGTTAAGCCCTGAACCGCCCCGAAACCGCTGGTTCCCGGGCCCGGACCGGAACCGCCGGTTCCCGGGCCCGGACCGAAACCGGTTCTCACGGTTCGGGTCTCGGTTCCAGGTTTCTCCAACCCGGAACCGACGGGTCGGACCCGGAACCGGCCCGTGGCCACCTCTACCCCTTCCTACTCGAGAGTACAACCCGACTAACTTTTTGAGTAATGAACTTGAAATACTTTAATGCATAAGAGTTGGTTAAGGATGACCTACTCAATCATTTTGGTTTTTGTTGGATCTATTTTAATGCTTGGGTTGTATTTTGTATTTTGAGGATGTTGCTTTCCGGGAGAAGATATGATTTTGAGGATGTTGCTTTCCGGGATATGAAGTTTCGAGGGATTGTATCTCTAATTGGATGTTACACATGGCAAGCAAATGGTGGCATACTGTTTTCTGTCGATAGAACAAATAACTGATTGTCTAATTGTTTCATCAGCTGGATTAGTGGTGATCTATTTGTTACACGACTATGTAATTATTTTGCAAATTAGGTGGTGGTAGATTTCTCATATGAGTGTGGGTACTCCTTTTTGTAGTTTTTTACTATTAACTAGTTACCCTTTTTGTACTTTATTATTACACAGCTTACTTTATATTTCATTATAATATGTATGTAACCTACATTCAACTCAAGTTTGAAAAATTTAATGTTTGATTAATTTGAATTAAATAAACAGAAGGTATGAAGGTAAACCAACTCCAAAAGGGATTATTGGCCGGATTTTTACCGAAAAGAAAGGGGAAGGATGATTTTCAAGTAACCTGAGAGGATAATTGTATATTTCCACTTTTGGTCATGTTAAAAATAAATTTATATTTTTAGTCATATAATTTGCATTATTTTTAGTTAGGTCATGTTATGATGAATTCAGTCCTATTATATATATATTACATGTTTGGTCATTCGTCTTTCGAAATAGCCTACAACACCGAAATTGGAAAAATTGTACATGACTGGAAGTGATAAAAAATAATATATGTAATATGATTAAAAATGAAAATTATAATATTATAACCAAAAATATAAAAAAAAACTTTAAAAGTGGAAATATACAAGTTATGTTACTTCCCCCAATTTTTGTCAAGCCTCTTTGAGTTTTTCAATTACAAGGAACATAAGAGGCGCCAGGTCCAGTGAATGGCGGCGGCCGTCTCCTCCTAGTTTACTTGATGCCTCACAAACATACATATTGGCATTTATCATGCAGTCAGTTAAAATAATTAAAGGTCAAATCTTATTGCTTAATTAATTAAGAAGTAACTAGGACAACTGAAAAATATTTATGAAATAACCTTATACATTTACACTTGTATTTACGAATTGATTTACACTTTGCGTACAAAAATAACATTTTTAATTATATTTTTTTTCTAATTATAAAATAGAAAGGATATTTTTGTAATTCAAATGCAAAAGATGTAAAACTAAGTTTACAACTAGTATTACTCAATTCAAAAACAAGGAAAAGAAAGTCACAAGTAATTAATATGTTACCAATTAATTAATTGGTAAAAATACTTAAAAAGTCTCGAATTCTGCTGATATTATCTCGTACTTGTACAACGTTACAAACACAATTCAAACATGATTTGATTAAAACATTAAATTGACGACGCGACATTTAATATGCTTAAATTCATGAGCCAATGGGGGAAATTTCATCCTAGTTTGAGGGTAATGTCGAATCTATATACAAAATACGAAAGAATCATGTGCCTGTAATTAAATTATCCTTTTAATATAGTCTTATAAGTTGTGCTATTCCGGAAAAAAAAAAAACTAATGCATGAATAGCTGAATCAGTGTTATGTTCATGCATTTATTTATGAAAACGACTTTACGTCCGAATTAAATATTACTTATAGAATTTCTAATTCGTAATCACTTGCATGCGTGGTTTTAAAATTTTAGTAATTGGCTTTAATGATCATAGATAAAAGGAAACAGTACTTTTTGTCATACATGTAAGTGTCTCATTGTAATTTTGTTCATCTGTCTAGTTGAATTACAATTTTTGTCTATTATTTTCATTTTTTTTAACAATTTCAGTACTTCTTTTGACTTGATACTGATTTTGAACAAATAGATATTGTGTGTAGTGTCATACAGGACTTCAATGATTGTGTTTTTCAGAAGATGACCTTGATCCCTATAGATGAATGAATAAAATTATAAAAAAAACCCAGAAAATATAAGGCTAATATTGAAAATTGAATACATTTGTAGACAAAATCGGAAAGAGTCAGACATCTAGACCAATAACATGATTTTCCTTGATATTTATAAAATTACATCATGTGCTTAAAAGTTAAAACCAATTTAATAGAATATAAAGTGGATCGTGTCCTAAAAGTTTCAAAATTTATACATTCTTTCATAATATATTAGGAAACGACGTCCCCAAAATCAAAATAAATAATCTAAGTTAGTTTATAATAATGTGAAAATATCTCTTTTTTCATTTAAAAAAAAACATGAAAAATCGCATCGGGACTGTTTCCGTCCTTTAAGGAATCTTACGGGCCCACACTAAGATTGTGAGTGAATTCTTCTTAGATGTTTAATCCCATTTGACATTTCCCTACAAGAAGTCACGAATGTTAATTAAGAGACAAAGGGCAATAAATTTAGATCAATAATTTCAAGAATTATTTTGTCTTTTCTCTTCCTTTTTGGTTGGCACTATGCCCACCTCTCTAAGCCTTGTAGCTTATAATTAAGAGACCCATCATCATGGTTAGGATTATTAACATACCAAACAATCAAAGTATTCATTTTCAATTTGTCATTCGGCAAGTAGAAGTAGAACAATTGTCACTTGGCAAGTGATATATCAAGGGTGCCTGTATTCAAATCATTGGTGCCTGTTTTGTAGATATTATCAGGAAATTAAACTACCTGAGAAACTGATTAATTCAAGAAAATGGTACGTGCTTTCATGATTTTTATAATTTACTTTGACTATCTTAATTGGTTTCGGAATAATATCACACTCCATTCTACTTTTGGAATTGGTTTAATTTGTTGTCCACAGGAAATTAAGAATGACTTGTACAATATATACAGCCCTGGAAGCAGCGGCTGGACTTCCCTGAGAGACCCAGAATTCCAGGAGGCAGATATTTTGGAAGGTTACCTGGGCGCAAAGGCCTCGGATTCCCTTCCGAAGCGCCTGCAAACCACATCAGCTAGAAATGTTCCGAAACCCAATAAAACTTCGGAGCCGCCAAAAATTGGTCAACAATCGGCTCCGGTGAGCATACCCGACTCGTCCAAAATATACGGCTCCAGCTCCAAGAAGAGCACCCTCAGGAATTCTTATTCTTTGCTCTCCGGAGATTCCGACGTGGATTATGCAAATCATCGGAGCTCGAAAAGCGAGGACGAATACGAAGAAGTAGCAGTGGAGGAAGAATGGCATGACTTGATTCCTCCACATGAATGGATTGCCAGAAAGGTTTCCAGGAGTGAGATATTTTCGTTCTCTGTATGCGAAGGTGCTGGAAGAACACTCAAGGGTAGAGATTTAAGCAGGGTGAGAAATGCTGTTTTGACCAGAACTGGTTTTCTTGAATCAAATTCCAGGTATTAATTAATTAGTTAGCACTAAATATATATATTTATTCATTCTATTATTTCTGTATTGTTTAATGTAAATCCATTGTACGTAGATTAATATTCCCTCTTTGTTTGCCAACGAAAGTCAGTTTTATATGCATGTATCTGAATTTGTGAATCTATGTTTGCTACGTGTGATGGAATATTCTAGGGTGCATTCAATCTTAACATTTATTTTAATAAATTTTTCTTAATGAAAAACTTTTAAAAAGTTTATAGATTTGTATAGATTTTGATGGAAGGCCGTTAAGTTACAAAAAGAATTCTATCGACTTCACTAGATTTTTAAAAAGTTTAATTATGACCTTTAAATATAAATTGAATATGTAATTATTCCATAAAGATAAAAAACAAAGACTATTATATTTGGAAGGGAATAACAAATAAAACTAGCATTTGATACTGCAAAATAATAAACATCAAGAAAAGTAAAAGAATGTAAAAGATAAAAAAAGAGAAAGAAAAACGAAAATGGGATCTCTCATAAATGATAGTTCCAATATGTATGCATGTATAGGGATGTCAATGGAGCGGGGCAGGGCCGAGTTTGTCATTTTCATCCCAGCCCATTAATCTGGGATATTTCATCCCCATCCCCGTGGGGATCGGATTGGGGACAGGTATCCTCATCCAATTATAATTGTACCACCGAGCATTTGTCGTTTTATCAAAAACTATAGCTGGTGGTAATGGTGCAACTTCAATCTTTTAGCCATACAGCAACTCAAGCATCACGGTTCGATCGCTCTACCTAGCAGGAGCAATTATTGCACCTCAACAATCTCCCTCCCAGTAATTGCACTCCTTGCAATCAATGGAAATTGAACCCGTGATCTTGGCTCTGATACCACTTGTTGGGATTGAAAATAGTTAAAATATAGGCTCAGAAGTTCGGGAGAAGAGGGTGATGAATGAACTCCTCTCGATTTTATGAAAAACTCTTTTAGAAAATATTTTACAAACCTTCGGCTTAACTCAGAGTTGAGTTACCAGCTCAGAAAATCTCAACGTAATTTATTATCACGAGTAACAAAAATATTTGTGCGAAAGTAACTCGATTCAATAGTGAACATATAAGAAATTTAAAGCAGTAAAAGATAGGGTTCAAGAGTTTCTTTTTGGAAGTTCGGAGCTGAGACCCCTATATATCCCCTTCTTCCTTGAATAGGAAGGATTCCATTAGAAGACTTTGATTATTACAGCTCCTGCAACAACCCAATCACTTCAGCCGCAACTGAGTGAACTCCTAGCAACACCAAACTTTTACATACACTCAATCTTTAAAATACAAACGATTAAACGCTCTGAGCTGGCTAATCTTGGAAAGCTTTTACACACTATGTTTTTGATCTACAGGAAAGAATGACACTACAGATTGTTTTACAATAGCAAACGTATATCACTTCGTGTAATCTGGTTTGAAAATATCGTAAGAGGGTTTCGTATAAAGCTTTTGAATCTCATATCACTTGGTCGTTTCGGTATCAATAACTTCGTAAATTCTACACGCTGCAGCTTATCATCGATTTATACCCTTCTTCTCCAACGGTCATTAAATGAGCCAGTAGACACAATCCTCTTTTATCCAAGACGAAGTTACGCCGCAATAAATGCTTCTCCTGAGTACTGACTCTGTCTGCAGAATCCAGTTGCTTTTTGAAACGCCCTCAACTCACTCAAACATTTTCTTTTTCTAATAAATTAAATGCAAAAAATTTTTTTTTTTGTAAGGTAAACCAAAAGCTTTCATAGAAATTCAAATAACATAAAATACTCAATAACTTAAAACTGAATTGTATAAAACCGACGGCAAATATTTCAGGAGAAGTCATTTAAATGTGTGCCAAAAACGTCAATAATTTAAAAAAGAGTATTTTCATCCAAACTGTAAGCTGAAAACTAAGTAAAACAAAATCATTTTTTTTTCTCATCTCGCTGGAGAAACGCTTGGTCACTGGATGGTGCCAACTGAAACTACCATCAGCTCAGGAATCCTGCCCCTCGGCCTCCATCTCGACGTCATATGCATCAATCAAACGTAGTGAGCCTGGGGGCTCAACAAGTACAAATTGTAGAATAACGAATACTACATAATATAAGAAAATGACATAAAATAGTTGTACTCAAATAAATTTGTTAGGATAAATTTATTAGTTTTGGTGATAACAAAAATAAGACAAGTTGCCTTTGGATAATCAGTTGTTGCATCTAACAGGAGAACATTTATCAATCGACTAGTGATATTTCAGCAGTTGGGGTATTCGTTGGAAATCAGCAGATGATATGCAATCAGTGGTTGGGTTGTATTCAGAGATATTCAGCTAGATACATTCTTGAAAGAAATCAGCAGGTGTTCTTGTTTCGATCACAGGTACATATTTGAGTTTTAACGTGTTTTGCTAAGGAGTACTAAACGACAGCGTTCAAGTAAGTTGGAACGACGTCGTTGGAATGCACAGTTATTTATCAGCAGTTGAAAAGAATTCTTGAAGAGAATCAGCAGTTGCTTAGTATATTTCGTTGGAGAATGCGAAACGACAGCGTTTGGTTAAGTTGAAACGACAGCGTATCGATTGACTTAGATAATTCAGCAGAAGCATTCTTTACAGAAATCAGCAGAAGCATTCCTTAGAGAATTCAGCAGAAGCATTCCTTAGACAAATCAGCAGAAGCATTCCTTAGACAAATCAGCAGAAGCATTCTTTAGAGGAATCAACAGAAGCATTCCTTAGACAAATCAGCAGAAGCA
Source organism: Dorcoceras hygrometricum (assembly GCA_001598015.1). Classification (NCBI taxonomy): domain Eukaryota; kingdom Viridiplantae; phylum Streptophyta; class Magnoliopsida; order Lamiales; family Gesneriaceae; genus Dorcoceras; species Dorcoceras hygrometricum. The sequence goes on from KV006900.1 coordinate 199,565, forward strand.
TTATTTCAGCAGATGTCTTCGTTAAGAGAAGAGTCAGCAGGTAGCTACAGTTTCCTTTAGTTCCGTTGATAGGCTGTTGCGATAGGGAAGAACCAGCAGGTGCATTACTTGATGATAACCAGCAGGTGCACTATTTAAGGGAAACCAGCAGACAGCTACAGTGAAATTTACCAGCAGGTGATCTTTGAGAATAGCAAAGCGATGTTACCAGAAATCAGTCGTTGAGTTTTACAAAGGACCAGTCGGTGGAAAAACACAATATGCATATCAGCAGGTAAATTTTCTCACGTGTTTTTCCAGTCGCAGGATTTGAAACGACGAAGGAAAAGCTGGTAAACAGAAGGAATTTCAGGCGCAAACATATAAGAAATTCAAATACGATCGTTCACTCAAAATGGAAAGAAGACAAATTGGCTCTGTCAGTGAGCAATTTACCTTGTAGTGGAGCAGGATTTACGGTGTAAAATTTTGGCAGCAATTCAAACGGGATTTATTTTCCTTGGAGAATTTTGTGACCGTTGCAATCGAAGACTATATATACCAGCAGCAGTGTTGAAGAAAACATACTTCGCCATTAATCTATTGTGGTCACGCTGTCAAACTTTCACTAGAGCTTACTCTCTGTTGAAATCACTCAAAAAGCTCACAAGACTCGAAGAACACCTTCTGTTGATCTTCATAGACAAATGTTCGAGTCATTCTCTGGTTCAATTTATTGAATCGAGTTTCTTTGTTTTAGAAACCAGAGAATTTTTACAGTACTCACGTGTATTCATTGTTGTAATTGATTGAGTCTGTAACGAACTGTCTTTGTTAAGAAGTTCGAAAAACAAACAAGTGTTGTAAAAACCAGCAGCTGCATCTGCGTGGAGTGTTGTGAAGTACTAGGAGTTCTCATAGCTGCTGGCTTTGGGATCAGGTGTTTGTAGAAGGCCTGCTTGCATCAAATCTTCTAGTGATACCTTTCGAGGAGGAAGAAGGGGAGACGTAGGACATTGAAGTCCGAACTTCCAGAAACAAATTCCTGACTCTATCTCTTACATACAGCATTTATTTATTATTGCGTGTTATTCACTGTTCACAAACCAATCGGCCTTTTTCCGCACAAATATTGTTGGCTTTGAAGTTTGCATAAAACTGAGATCCAAAACATTTTAAAAAAGTTTTGAAATAGAAAAATCGAAGGAGTTCATTCAACCCCCCCCCCCACTTCTGAACTATTATTTACTTAGTGATCCTATTTCTGGGACCATCAAGTGGTATCAGAGCAGGCACATCTCAGTTATTCAACAGTTATCTTTGTGCTTTACATCATAATAATATGTCTACCTCACTAAACAAGATTCCTTTGTTCTCCAGAGATGAATACGATGACTGGAAGATTTGCATGCAGGCGCATCTTGCTGCTATGGATGACGAAATGTGGAATGTTATTACTGATGGGCCATTGAAGATAATGAAGCCCAATCTGGCGTTTTCTGTATCAAATGGCGAGGCTCAGTTTCTTGGGAAAGCCAGACATGAGTACACCAACGATGACAAGAAGAAAGCAAACTTGGACAATGTGGCCAGGGACATCCTATACAAAACGCTGGACAAAGACAAAAACATGTTCAGCAAAATCAAGACCTGTGCCACGGAAAAAGAAATCTGGGAAAAGCTGGTCCAGATATGTGAAGGCAGTGATGAAACAAAAGAGAACAAGTTGACAATGGCTCAGCAAAAATATGAATCAATCAAGATGAAAGACGGCAAAACAATGACTGAATTTGACGAGCGCTTCAGTGCAATTATCATCGAGTTGAACAGTCTTGGAAAAGAATATAGCAACCGAGAGCTGGCACTGAAAGTCATGAGAGCTTTACCAAAGGAGTGGGACGTGAAGGCAATGGCCATGAGGGATTCAAAGGACCTGAACAAAATGGAGCTTCATGACCTGTTTGCAAATCTAAAAGCATATGAATTTGAATTGGAAACAAGATCAGAAGCTGGTCCACCAACCTCCCAGCCGACGAAAGCTCTTGCTGCTACAACTCCTGAACCATGCTCTCCAAGCACAAGCAAATCAGCAGATCAACTTTCTGACGATGTCATGTCCCTCTTCGTTAAGAAGTTTGGGAAATACCTGAGAAGATCCTTTAACCCTTCTACTTCTTTCAATAATTTTAATAAATCTGATAAAGTTGCATCTGACTTAATCTGCTATAACTGTGATCGTCCAGGGCATTTCGCTGCTGATTGCAACAGACCCAAGAGAGACGATAGATACAAGCGAGATGATAGAAGAGCTGACGATCGATACAGGAAAGAAGAGAGATACAGACGTGATGAGGAAGATAATGAAAGAACTGTTGATAGGTCCAAGGACAAGTCCAAGGACAAATTCAAAGAAAGATCGAACGACAGAAGGATGAAGACCAGCAGCAACAAGAAACCCAGCCGTAGACATGATCGTAAAGTATTGGTGGCTAAGGAAAGCACCAAAAGCTGGGCAGATAGTGATTCAGAATCTTCATCCAGCAGTTCATCTTCAAGTGACAGTGAACAGGAGGAAGTTCATTGTCTCATGGCTGACCAAACAGACGATGATGAGGTATTTGATTTTTTGAATTTTGAATTTACACGTGATGACCTTGTCACAGCACTAAATGACATGGTCAAAGAGTACATGAAGCTTTCTCACTCATTCGAGGAAGCTAAAGCTGAAAACATGAGTCTAAAGAGTAGTTCGATTGAATCAAATTCTGATGAGTTTGAGGATATTGACATTTTAAAGACTGAGTTGAGTAAGCTACAAGCTGAGAACGAGATGCTGAAAGATGAGACCAGTGAGCTCAAAGCTGAAATTGAAGCATTAAATCAATTGGTGAGCTCCTGGAATCATTCTTCTCGAGTTCTTCACAAACTGAACGAGAATAAAAAACTAACCAGTGATAAGACTGGTGTGGGATTCAATAGTAGTGAGTTCAGTGAAGGAGAGACAAGTAATCAATCACGATCAACCTATGTCAAGTTCAATAAAATGAGCTTTGTCAAAGCTGACATGATATATAACTGCCTTGAGTCGGTGAAATATGATAATCAGAACTCTCCAAAGCTGAGCGAAAATGGAAAAGCTGGTATCGGCTTTTCAAAACCTGAGAGTTCCAAGCCTAACTGGCTAAAGAACAGACTGGACAAAGACAAAGCGAAAGCTGGTCAAAAACCGTTTGTTCCTAATCAGTCTGGCGTAACTCGAAGAAGGTAAAAACCGGTTGGAAGAAGACTCAGCCAAGGAGAGATTCATATGGTCAAAATATGAAACCAAAACTCAAAAGATCTCACGGTAATTTTGCACAGACTTTTGTGGATCCAAAAACTAGGAAAACTGTGAAAGTGATTCCAGTCTGGGTCCCGAAAGGGGTAATCCAATCAGGACCCAAGTAAAATTGGGTACCAAAATTTGCTTTGTAT
>KV006900.1:215503-237886 GCA_001598015.1 Dorcoceras hygrometricum
ATTAGACTCTTGAAACGTTTACAAAATGACAAATCTTGTACAGTCAACCGGATAAGGAGTGATCGAGGAACTGAGTTTTTGAATCAAAAATTATCTTCTTATCTGGATGACATTGGAATAAAGCATGAGCTTTCAGCAGCTAGAACTCCTCAGCAAAATGGTTTAGCTGAGAGGAGAAACCGCACTTTAAAAGAAGCTGTAAGATCTATGATTGCATATTCCGGCATTTCTCAAAAATTCTGGGCAGAAGCAGTTAACACAGCGTGTTACACTCAAAACAGATCAATGATTAATAGGATGCACGATAAAACCCCCTATGAGATCTGGAATAGCAAGAAACCTGACATTTCATATTTCAGGGTGTTTGGATGCAAGTGTTTCATTCATAATAATGGCAAGAAGCATCTAACATACTTTGAACCTAAATCTGATGCAGGTATCTTTTTAGGATATTCAGCAGTAAGCAAAGCATTTCGAGTGTTCAACAATCGAAGCTTAACGGTTGAAGAATCAGCACACGTCGTGTTTGATGAAACCAGCTTCAAGTCAAATTCAGCTGCAAGCTTACACGATTTGTGTTCTCGTCTGGAATGAACAAGTCTTGAAGAATCAGACGATGACGTGGCACAAAGAGAATCAGCTGAGGGGAAACAACCAGCAGTGGTCACAATACACAACAACGTTCAACAAGATCCAGCAGGTAATCCTGTTATTATTGAGTTAACTAACATGGATCAGCCGCAGGATCGAACTACAAGTGCACCAACTGCTGAACGAGAAGCGTCAAAGTGTCAAGACCATATGACTTCAGACGACGCTCAACTAACGACTGAACAACCAGCAGCAAGAAATTTTCAATTGGTATCACCTGCTGGACAACCAGTCGCAAGAAATTATCAATTGGTGTCTCCTGCTGATAAATCAGTTGCAAGCGATATTCAACAAGCATTAAGGCCACCTGCTGGTCAATTAGCCGGAAGCAGACGCACAAGCTAGTGATTCACAACATCAATTGGCGTCTGCTGATCCAGTCGTTGCAACTCATTCAGCAACTCAGGGGGAACAACAAAGAACAAATCCCATTGGACTTGATCTTTGGTGGAATAGAAATCAGCCGCCGTGCGCCGCCCGCCGCCGCCGCTTCGCCGAAAAATTGTTTCCGGCCTAGTTTTTCGAGGAGAATCCATTGGCGATAAAATCCTTCAGCCTTCTAGTGCAGGCTGATTGGAGGGAGATCGATTCCGATCGTGGACCTGATTGACGGATCTACCGCCACCTACCGTGAAGAGCCGGCATTCTTGTAATTCCGGTTGGAGCCAGGCACAAGTGCCAGCAAGGTATTCCTTTGAACGCCCTATGAATGTCATAGAATTAGAATTGTTCATCGTATTGATCGTCTCCCGGCACTTGTATTTTTCTGTTCCGCTGCCCCGCCGGGAGGCGCGATCCGGATCCCAAACAGTGGTATCAGAGCCATGGTTTTCGGATCTGATCAATACTTTATGACTTATTGTATCTAATCCTTAATTTTCAGATCGGAAAAACAAAAATCGGGAAGCAAGTCGCCGGGCCGCCGCCATGTGCGGCGGCGACCACCACGTCGCGTGCGCGCTGTTGCGCGCGCGACACCATCGCACGCTGGCCGCGCGATGGAAACTCTCACGTCGCGTGCTGGCCGCGCGACTGATGCGAGGTGGCCGGTCGATGTTGCGAGATGGCGCGGCCGATGGAGTGCGCACGTTGGCGCCGCTGGACAACGCAAGGCGGGCGACGCTGGCCGATGCGCTGTTGTGCGCCGATGCGCATGGTGGAGCCGTTGGATGCTGGACGTCGCCGATGATTGCGCAAGCGTTGGGCATCGTCGCGCGCTGCTGGCCGCGTGGTTGGAGCATTCTGGCCGGCCGTTGTCGAGTCGTGTTGCGCCGCTGCGTGCGCGGTGGTGCGCGCGGCCGTGCGCCCGCGTGCGCCCTTGCGGCGTGCGTGATTTCATGGCGGCCGTCGGCCGGCCGCCTCTCCGGCGAAGCTCCGGCGATGTCGTGACGGCTGATTTCTTTAGGGTTTGTTTCGGGCCTGTCCCGGGCAGCCCGTGAAGTTTTCGGGCCGGTATGCGATATCGGGCCCGTTTTGATCGATTTTGAAATTTTAAGTTTTTGGGCCTAGAATTGTTTTAAGCCCAATATGATACAATTAAAGTTAGTAAAATGTGATTTTAATTATGAAATATGATTTTGTTGATTAAAACTTGTTTTTATCGGCAAAATACGATTTTATTATAAAATACGATTTCGTAATTAGAATATGATTTTACGATAAATAATTAGATTATTTAAATTATGCATGTTAATTGGATTAATTGCATGCTGAATATAAAGACTTTAAAGTCTTTCAGATGGATGTCAAGATTGCTTTTATGAATGGCGTCTTGACAGAGGAAGTGTACGTTGCACAACCTCCTGGCTTCATTGATCATACAAATCCAGAGTTTGTTTACAAACTGGACAAGGCTCTATATGGGTTGAAGCAAGCACCCAGAGCCTGGTATGACACACTCACTAAGTTCCTGCTTGAGCATCAATTCACAATAGGCACAGTAGATAAGACGTTGTTTAAATTTGCTAAGGATAACCACGTCTTGCTTGTTCAAATATATGTTGATGATATTATTTTTGGGTCAACTAACCCCAAACTGTGCAAGAAGTTTTCTAAATTAATGCAGGACAAGTTTGAGATGAGCATGATGGGGGAGCTGACATTCTTCTTAGTCTTACAAGTTCGCCAGCTGGAACATGGAATTTTAATTAACCAGGCGAAATACACAAAAGAATTGCTGAAGAAATTTGGAATGGAAAACAGTTCTGCAGCAGCAACCCCGATGAGTTCAACAAGCAAACTCGATAAAGACGAAGCTGGATCTACCATTGAGGCATCTCTTTATCGTGGTATAATAGGCTCTTTGCTATACTTAACTGCTAGCAGATCAGACATCATGTTTGCTGTCTGTATGTGTGCTAGATTTCAAGCAGAGCCAAAGCAATCGCATTACATTGCTGTAAAGCGAATATTGAAATATTTGAAGGGTACTCCTAACGTGGGTCTTTGGTATCCCAAAGACTCCGGATTTAACTAATCGGGTACAGTGATGTAGATTACGCAGGTTGCAGGATTGATCGCAAGAGCACAAGTGGAACATGTCAATTTTTAGGGGATCGACTGATCTCTTGGTTTAGTAAGAAACAGACGTCAATTGCCACGTCAACTGCTGAGGCGGAATATCTTGCTGCTGGCAGTTGTTGCGTACAAATCCTCTGGATTCAACATCAATTGAAGGATTATGGCATTGATGCTTCTGAATCTCCTATTCTCTGTGACAACACAAGTGCAATTGCAATCACCCAGAACCCTGTACTGCACTCAAGGACCAAGCACATCGATATCAGGCATCACTTCATCAGAGACCATGTGCTAAAGAAGGACGTTCGGCTGGAGTATGTGTCAACTGAGCAGCAAGTAGCTGATATCTTCACAAAGCCTCTGCCGGACGCTAAGTTTTCTTATTTTAGAAACATTTTAGGTCTTCTTGAATTGCCTTGATTGTTTGTGTACTAACGCATATTGCAGGTTGATTAGCCATTGCTTAAATCAGCAGTAGGTCTGTTGTTCAGGGGGAACGACTAGCCTATCGGCTGAGGTAAGTCTCTTGCGTTGGGAGTTTATTGGTCGTAGGGGGAACCAGGAGCTGATTTAATAAGCGTGACGTCAGCAGAACATGTTGCGACTGGACATACTCAGCTGTGGCATGTATACTGCTGATGCTTATATGTGACCAGCTCCTGCCACCCTCAACGAAATATTAATTCAGAAGTAATGTTTTTACATCTACTGCACCAGCTGTGACTTTATAACATTGGCGCGAATTCATCTTTTCTTATATCTTTTTTATTAAAATTTTGGAAAATATTTTACACCGTACGATCAAATTTGTTTGAAATTTTTCAAATCATTTTCAATAGTGTACGCGCTAACGGATGGTTGACACGTGTCTTACCATTCAAAAAGTCACATCAATATTTTCTCTCTCCAAAAACTTTTAGCATTCTTTACTATATTTACGGCTTTTCCTATTCATCGTCTCCTTACATTGCAAAATTTCTTCGACGCATATTTGCACTCTCTGTGTGTTCTTCTTTCAAACGTGTTTCAGGCACAGGAAAATCATAATATTCTTCATGCCCAATTAAGCGAGCTTGTAAATTATATTAATCGAGGCGGTGCTGACAAAAAGGGGGAAAGTAGCAGCCGAGGACCTCAACAGCCTTCGGATGTTCAAATCAGAGATAGTGCTGTGAGTGGTAGTGCTGGTAGAACACCAACGTTTGCGCAAAGGGTTGAAATTGCTCAGAGACGAAGTGTAGAGACTGTGCTGGATGCTGATCGAAACGCTGAATCTCTTGGAAGACAAGCAGCAGCTTAACGTGATCGAGAACGAAGGAGAAGGGAAGCGAGATTGTTGAAAAGTTTGCATCCCAGCAGATCGTGTGCAATTTATTTTTGCATATCTTTTTATCTCGGCTGCTGAAGTTTTGTCATCACCAAAAAGGGGGAAATTGTTAGGATAAAATTTATTAGTTTTAGTGATAACAAAAATAAGACAAGTTGCCTTTGGATAATCAGTTGTTGCATCTAACAGGAGAACATTTATCAATCGACTAGTGATATTTCAGCAGTTGGGGTATTCGTTGAAAATCAGCAGATGGTATGCAATCAGTGGTTGGGTTGTATTCAGAGATATTCAGCAGATACATTCTTGAAGAGAAATCAGCAGGTGTTCTTGTTTCGATCACAGGTACATATTTGAGTTTTAACGTGTTTTGCTAAGGAGTACTAAACGACAGCGTTCAAGTAAGTTGGAACGACGTCGTTGGGATGCACAGTTATTTATCAGCAGGTGAAAAGAATTCTTGAAGAGAATCAGCAGTTGCTTAGTATATTTCGTTGGAGAATGCGAAACGACAGCGTTTGGTTAAGTTGAAACGACAGCGTATCGATTGGCTTAGAGAATTCAGCAGAAGCATTCTTTAGAGAAATCAGCAGAAGCATTCCTTAGGGAATTCAGCAGAAGCATTCCTTAGACAAATCAGCAGAAGCATTCCTTAGACAAATCAGCAGAAGCATTCTTTAGAGGAATCAGCAGAAGCATTCCTTAGACAAATCAGCAGAAGCATTATTTCAGCAGATGTCTTCGTTAAGAGAAGAGTCAGCAGGTAGCTACAGTTTCCTTTAGTTCCGTTGATAGGCTGTTGCGATAGGGAAGAATCAGCAGGTGCATTACTTGATGATAACCAGCAGGTGCACTATTTAAGGGAAACCAGCAGACAGCTACAGTGAAATTTACCAGCAGGTGATCTTTGAGAATAGCAAAGAGATGTTGCCAGAAATCAGTCGTTGAGTTTTACAAAGGACCAGTCGGTGGAAAAACACAATATGCATATCAGCAGGTAAATTTTCTCACGTGTTTTTCCAGTCGCAGGATTTGAAACGACGAAGGAAAAGCTGGTAAACAGAAGGAATTTCAGGCGCAAACATATAAGAAATTCAAATACGATCGTTCACTCAAAATGGAAAGAAGACAAACTGGCTCTGTCAGTGAGCAATTTACCTTGTAGTGGAGCAGGATTTACGGTGTACAATTTTGGCAGCAATTCAAACGGGATTTATTTTCCTTGGAGAATTTTGTGACCGTTGCAATCGAAGACTATATATACCAGCAGCAGTGTTGAAGGAAACATACTTCACCATTAATCTATTGCGGTCACGCTGTCAAACTTTCACTAGAGCTTACTCTCTGTTGAAATCACTCAAAAAGCTCACAAGACTCGAAGAACACCTTCTGTTGATATTCATAGACAAATATTCGAGTCATTCTCTGGTTCAATTTATTGAATCGAGTTTCTTTGTTTTAGAAACCAGAGAATTTTTACAGTACTCACATGTATTCATTGTTGTAATTGATTGAGTCTGTAACGAACTGTCTTTGTTAAGAAGTTCGAAAAACAAACAAGTGTTGTAAAAACCAAGCTGCGTCTGTGTGGAGTGTTGTGAAGTACTAGGAGTTCTCATAGCTGCTGGCTTTGGGATCGGGTGTTTGTAGAAGGCCTACTTGCATCAAATCTTCTAGTGATACCTTCCGAGGAGGAAGAAGGGGAGACGTAGGACATTGAAGTCCGAACTTCCAGAAACAAATTCCTGACTCTATCTCTTACATACAGCATTTATTTATTATTGCGTGTTATTAACTGTTCACAAACCAATCGGCCTTTTTCCGCACAAATATTGTTGGCTGAGAAGTTTGCATAAAACTAAGATTCAAAACATTATAAAAGAGTTAATAGAAAAATCGAAGGAGTTCATTCAACCCTCCCTTCTGAACTCCTATTTACTTAGTGATCCTATTTCTGGGACCATCAAAATTTCTTAAACTAAATGCGTGAGAAAACAACTCAAACATTTTACTTAAAAATCATGCATAGAATTAAGCTTATAATAAAAGGACTTTTCTGTGAACTCAGTTTCTCGACTGTGGTACCTCATTCTCATGTTCGCTTGATCAAGCTAGTAAAACCATAGTACTAAGCTGGTATAGCATCCCAGTGCTTATCTGGAACCCATACTCATCATATGTAAGGCACTCTGGTGCTTGTCCGAAGTCCATTACTCGTATTTTTGATATGGCTCACGAGACGTCTCTCGATCCCAATATCCGTAAATTTGATATGGCACATGAAACGTCTCTCGATCCCAATATCCGTAATCTGATATGGCTCACGAGACGTCTCTCGATCCCAATATATGTAATACAACCACAATCAAGTCACATCATTCAAAAAAATTTTATCTCTCGCTCAACATTCTGCCTCAACCTCATTTCTCAACCTCATGCTTCAAAAGTAAAACATTTCTTTAAAATTACATAAAAACTGCAGAATGTTTAAAAGGTCTCAAAGATTCTCAAACATAAATAGCTTAACATCCTCATTTTATATTTTTCTCATGACGGCAGCTGCCCCTAGAACTCAAACTCGTCTTGAACATGCAGATCAGCTCGTGCTGATCAGCTCAGAAGACAATACTCAGTTTACCGTAATCTGAAAAATATAACACGTGGTCCACCTCGCGCCTAAACAGCCCAGCTTAGGCGACCAGATCGCGCAAATCCCCTCTCAGATCGCACTACCCAGGTCTGCACGTCTACCTAGATCAGCTCAGAGCTTCAGTCCAGATCGCGAACTGAAAACAGCTCAGAGCACTCGATCCGTTTAGAGCATGCAGACCATGTCATCCACCCAGATCATCTCAGAGCTTCATAACAGACCGCACACTGAAAACAGCTCAGAGAACTCGATCAGTTTAGGGTACGTAGATTGGCTCGAAATCCAGAACATCTTAGGGTCTTACCCTCAAATTTCGGAGGTTAAATAACTCAGAGCGGTCAACCAGCTTAGGATAGTCAATTGGCTTAGGACAGTAAACCAGCTCGGAGCGGTAGACCAGCTCGGAGCGATAGACCAGCTTAGCATAGAAAACCAGCTGGGGGCGGTAAACCAGCTTAGCGCAATAAACCAGCTCGGGGCGGTAAACCAGCTTAGCGCAATAAACCAGCTAGGGGGTAACCAGCTTAGGACGGTCAACCAACTTGGGAAGGTCAAACTAGCTCGAGACGGTCAAAACTAGCTTAGGACGATCAACGTCTTACGGGGTCAGAACAGTTTACATGAGTCGAATAGCTTACGGGATAAAATCTGTTTAAAACTCAAGAAAGGAACTAGTTTAGGGCTCGCGAAGGAAGAACAATTTGGGCTAAAAGGGGAGAAAACAATTCACGCTAGAAAGGAAAACAGTATACCTAAGAAGGGAAGAACTAATTCTGGCTCAAAGCCTTATGAACCCAGATTACAGAAAACAAACCCACGGCTCAAGCATGACAGACAACTTATGAACCAATCCACAGAAACAACTTACGGCTCATCATAACAGAATCCCAATTTACAGAAAACAGAACAACTTATGACTCAGCAGGAAACAGCCCTCACCCCTCTCTCACAATTAAACCTCTAGGCAGCCTCGTCAGGTTTTAAAAACGGAAATTTACGTCATAAAACCCTCAATTACAGTCTCAAAAATCAAAATTAAGAAAAGTAGTAATCAGAATTCAAGCATACAGTAATATGAATGATTGGTATAGTCAAATGAGATTTTATACTTGCCTTGCATTGGAGAACTTACTACCGCTGGTGTCAAGAAGCTGGTCGGAAGGAGGGACGCCAGGAACGCCGCTGGGTTTGCTCTAGAAAGCTCAAGGCTGCCGTGAAAGGAAGAGAAAAGGATCGACGCTAGCGAAGGAGAAAGGGAAAAACTGGGGCTCGGGAATTTTTTTGTGAAAAATATCGTGTGTGTATGTGTTTTGTGTAGAGGTCCAGATGTGTTAATTAGGAAAAGAGAATTTTAGATTTGTTAAAATCTAATAGATAGATATGCTACTAAAAATTCTTGATAAAATATTTGGGTAGAGATTGGGGAATAAGAGTTGGTCTAAAACAATTGAGCCTGTAAAAAAATTTACTAATATGAAAAACCTTTTCCAAGCTTAGGGAATAGCCTCAAAATAATTTTATAAAAAGTCATCTTTACCTCGGTGTTCTCATCGTCTCCATTCTGGCCTCATGGCACATGTACTAAATTCTAAAAAGTAAATATTAATATAAATAATAAATAACATAATTAATATACTTATTAAAATAGGAGAAATTAATACTATGGCTAAGGCATGCGTAACCCTAAATAGAGAAAAATTTCTTAGGCGTTACAATAATCTCCCCCTTACAACAATTTCTTCCTCGAAATCCGAAAGCTTACCGAAGAGCTCTGGGTAGCGTTTCTTGATGTCAGCCTCTACCTCCCACGTAGCTTCCTCCTCTATATGGTTCAGGCCTTGGACCTTGACCATTGGGATGGTCCGATAACGTAGCTTTCTAACCTGTCTACCTAAGATCTGCACAGACCGCTCCTCAAAGTTCAGCTGCGGCGAAAGTTGGAGTGGTTCGACACTCAGCACATGCGATGGGTTTGACACATATTTCCTAAGCATGGATATGCGGAAAACGTTGTGCACAACTGCTAGGTTCGATGGTAAGGCTATGCGGTAGGCTAATGTCCCTACCCTGTCCAATATTTCAAAGGGTCCTATGAATCTTGGTGCTAGCTTTCCCTTCTTTCCAAACCTCATCACACCCTTCATAGGAGCAACCTTCACAAAAACATGATCTCCAACTGCAAACTCTAACTCTCTCCTCCTCAGAGCGTAACTCTTCTGACGGCTCTGAGCTGTTCTCATCCTATCCCTTATCTTCGTCACTGTTTCTGCTGTTCACTAAACTATCTCAGGACCCAGCTCAGACCGTTCTCCTACTTCTTCCCAATGGATGTGAGATCTGCACCTCCTTCCATAGAGTGCCTCATAAGGTGCCATGCCGATGGAGACCTGAAAACGGTTGGTGTAAGTGAACTCCACTAATGGTAGCTTGGCCTCCCAGCTCCCTTGAAAGTCAATAGCGCAAGCTCGCAGCATATCCTCTAGCACTTGGTTTGCCCTCTCTGTCTGTCTGTCTGTCTAGGGGTAAAAAACTATGCTGAATTGCAGCTTCGTCCCTAAAGAAACATGGAGAATCTTTCAAAACGCTGATGTAAATGCATATCTCTATCTGACACGATTGAGACTGTATTCCATGCAGCCTGACGATCTCCCCTATGTACATTTATGCATACTCCGTCATTGTTAGGTGGTTTTCACCGGAAAAAAATGTGCCGACTTGGTGAGTCTGTCCACAATCATCCATATGGAATTAAAGCCCTTAACAGTTCTCGGCAATCCTACAATGAAGCCCATCGAAATGTTCTCCCACTTCCACTCCGGAATAGGAAGAGGTCTCAGTTGTAACGACTGAGCTTTATCTAACTTAATTTGTTATAAGTTTGAGTTCAAATTGAGAGATTATAAAAGTTGGAATCTGGTTTAATACGAACAACCAATATAATTTCATTCGTAGAATTGGAATACATATATGTTCATATAGCTACGTGGAATTTATACAACGTTCGAAGGTACAATCTTTGTTCAGATTACATCAAAACAAGGAATCAATAATCTGCGATGTTTATGTTTGGCGACAATGGCGGATCCGGATCCCGTTTCCCGAGGGCGCAGCGGAAGTTTAAAAATTTTGCCCCGAGATACGTTCAATACATTGAAATCAATCAATAAACCATTCATAGGGCGTTTATCGATTGTTACCTTGCTGGCGTCTAGGCGCCTGACTCCAACCAGAATCACAGGGAAACTGGCTCTTCAAATGTAGGCGGCGGTAGATCGTCTAATCAGGTCCACAACCGGAAATATGATTCCTTCGACAGCCTGCACTAGAAGGACTGAAGAATTTGGCACGGATGGAAACTCCTCGAAAATCTGATCGGAACAAATCCGATCACGGCAAGAGGCGGCGGACGGCGGCGGCCGGTGGCGGCGCTCAAGGTGGCCGACGGCGGCGTGGCTAGAGGAGGAGAGGGGGCGGCCAAATTAGGTCTAGGGTTGTGATGTTATGTTATGTGATTAAAACCCTAAGTCTATAATTAATAGACTTGTAATGGGCTTGTGCCGGCCCATTGGACTTGGGTCAGGCCCAGGTCCATATGAACATCCGGTTCAATTAAATCACTACGGTTTTATCATAACTCCGATCGATGATCAGATCGGACCGATCGACTCAGTTTCCAAAACTGAATATTATGATGCGAAAAACAATTTTTTAGATCACCTAGACCAAAATTACAGTTTAGCCCCTCAACTTTGGGAAATCGCAATTTGACCCCTGTTGACTTTTAGGAAGTCGCACTCCTAAAATCCTCCTCCTACGCTCAACACATTGAGTTTAGTTTTCGTGCGGGAATCATAAATCCAGTACTTGTGTGACCCTCAATGGTTCAGGGATACAGCTAGCCGTGGGCCCCCAACCATTGTGACTCCGAAATCACAATTTCGGACTTGCCCAACGGATCATGGTAAAGCGCCTAGCAACATCGCCCCATGATCCCCTAGGTATCACTGATAGTGCCTGCAAGAACCATTCGGTCATGGTTAGCGTACAGTACGGTCCTTTCAACACATATATCCCGATCAGATCAACGACCATTGGTAAATCGAGAGTCGCTATAGATCCGATAACTATGCATACATCTTGGAGATAAAATAGTGACATCGCGAGTGTTACTAGGCAAACCCATTCACCTAAAACACATCCAGTACTCTGGCCAAAGATTTATCACACTATTGTCTCCTCAGATAGCATAGGATATCCACGCATGAGAGCGAGTGGTGAATCCTCGACAACGAAGCATCGACTCCTACATGCATCCGGACCTCACCCAATCCCGCCGCCTAATGACCCCAAATGAGTCGGCAAACTGGTCAAAGTGAGGCGCCTATCATGTAGAGTCTCAATGACGTTTTGATTAGTGAGGACTAATCAGTACAACCAAGACCTCGGACTTATCCACTCGACAAATGGTAACCACTTGGAAAGTCCGAACGAGGGTAGTTTGATAGATCACCAGGTCACTATCCATCTGCATGCTCAGAACATCACAATGTTCCCTACCAATGAAACATGGTACTTCACATCGCAGATGCTAGTCTCAAGCTCGGGCGGCCCTTATCCATGAAGATCGTCTGTTATCTATGCCATAATCTATTAAACATTTTACTTCTTTTAACCTTTCTGTACTATCTTTTCTTTCTTCTGTTAAGTATAGTTTGCTGCTTTTAAATCTCCAATGGCATTCGTAACTATTGAGAGTTCATGGGATTCAATCGAATAAGAAAACTGGAGTCAGCTCGGAGTATGAACAGTACACAAGCGTACCAGCTTAGAACAGAAAGTAAGATCTGGGCTATTTGGTCAACTCAGATTAGGAAAAGTCAACATAACTTAAATGAGCAGCTCAAATTACGATGGTCAACTTAGCTTAGACCACGAAATCAGATCACACATAAAACAGCTCAGAGAAAGAAAACAGGTCACGGAATTTAAATCAGCTATGGGAAAGAAACAGATCAGGGACGATGAACAACTTTGAAAAATAATAGATCATGAACTTAGCTTAAATCATCACAGCTTATAAGGTTTCCTTAGTCTGAAGAAATCGATCTAAGGAAAAATTCCAGAAACAAGAATGACTAAGCTATTTGTAAGCTACTAAGGCAAAAATACTCAAACTGCTTGTAAGCTGCTTGTGAGCTACTGAAAGAAAATCACGTAAACCTCTTGTGAGCTATTTTGTAGAATATCCCAGAAAACTCAGGAAGAAACTGAACGAACATCATCAAACATTTTCTAACAACTCTTTTATGAATCAAAATCTCAGCAAACCCATACTTTCTACATAAAACATCATAATTTAAATTCTGCGTTTGATGAACTTCAAAAACAGTTCTCAAACCGTTAAGAACGCATACAAACATGCAACAGAAACAATATATGCTTTCAAGAGTATAGCAAGAAACAGAGTTTACTTGCCTTTTTCTACAACAACAATTACAACAAGCTTATCTGGCCTGGATCAACACACAATTCGATCACTTCCTGTGAAAAGTTTTGAAACTTGGTTCGATTTTCTTGCAGAGAGCACCGCTTGTGAAAAGTGTTTTATTTGAGAATGAAATATACATGAAGTGTTTTAACAGTTTTTATATGAAAATCTTAAGCCTAATATTTGAACACATTGTCTTTCAAAAGTGCTAAAAATACTTAAAAAGTGCTACTCAAATTTAACATCAACTAAATGTGCAAACCGAACCATTTTATTTAAAAAAACGGAAATAAATCAGCTTGTCTAGACCGGCTGGACAGCTCCTGCAACCGTGTCTCAAATCTAGAAAATCAACTAAAATGCAAGCTGATAATTATAACATTTCAAATACATCTCTCAATTCTTTACACTTTCTAATTGTGGATTTCAAAGTTTCTGGGCGTTACAATTATACCCTCCTTAAAAAAATTTCGTACCCAAAATTTACTTACTTAAACAAATCTGGATAGCTGCTTCGCATATCAGCTTCGGCTTCCCAAGTTGCTTCCATTTCTGAGTGGTTTTGCCACCTAATCTTTATCATAGAGATATTTTTATTTCTTAACCTACGGTTCTCTCTTAAATGAATCTTCACTGGAGCTTCTTCGTAAGTCAGATCAGGTGCAAGATGGATAGGCTCGTACCTTAATACATGCGAAGGGTTCGAAACTTATTTCCTGAGAGCTGATATATGGAATACATTGTGAACCGCTGATAACTGTGGAGGCAACACTAGACGATAAACTAAAGTCCCAATTCTTTCCATAATCTGATATGGTCCAATATATCTGGGACTCATCTTTCCTTTTCATCCATACAATGCTTTGTATGGAGCCATTTCTATTGAAGCCTGGTAACTATTGTTGTACGTGAACTCAACTAAGGGCAATTTAGAATCCCAGCTTTCTGCAAAGTCTAGAGTACACGCACGAAGCAAATCCTCCAGTGTTTGAATCACTCTTTGGAATTCCATGTAGTTTCACTATTTCTTTACATACAGTTCAGCATACTTATTCAAATCATACGTCGTCTTTACTGGTAAGAAGTGAGCTGACTTAGTTAATCTATCAATAATAACCCAAATAGAGTTTAATCCATGGAGTGTCTTTGGTAAACCCACTACAAAACCCATCACTATGTTATCCCATTTCCATACTGCTATAGGGAGAGGTTTTAACATCCCAGCTGGTCTCTGATGGCCGCAATATTCTCCGCATTGAATATTTGGAGGCACTACCTTTATAGAGAGAAATACGAAATATTTGCAGATCACAAAAGTCTCAAAAGTATCTCTTCACCTAGAAAGATGTAAGGATCGAAGACCCTTAATTAGTGCATTCAAAAGTTATCTACACAATAACCAACACATAGAAGGGAAAACAGATCGGAATAAATAGACTGGTTCAAGCTGGATGCTTAAACCAGCTTGATGAAAAGCCGCGCGATCTGGTTATTCGATGCCTTGAGCTGCAATAGCTCAGTGTTCTTGAATTAAAGTGCACAGAGATACAGATTGAAATGATGTTAAATCATGCGGAAATAACTCAACCCGACTCTTATATTCGAAAGCTCTTTAAACAGTTTTAAGCGTGATAAACAAACATGCAATGCGTATGTATAAATGCGGAAAGCAGTAAAGGAAATACGTTGAACTTTGTTTATGGAAGTTCGGAGCAAACTCTTCTACGTCTCCCCTTCTTCCACAATCGGGAAGGATTTTACTAGAAGACTTTGATTGCGGCGACCCCACGCCTACGACCCACAGCCGCAAGAACTCCTAGCCACACCACTGCACACTAAGCCCGCAAGCTGTGTGTCTAACAACACTTCTTTAATTCCTTAGTGAGAAAGGCTACACACACTTCTTTAACGTCTCAGTGCGAAAGACAATAATGACTTTTTCACTCAACTAAACAATTAAGCTCTCAGCTCTCATATGTGAGTGAATCTGTTTGTGAGAAGTTTACAGTGTAATCTAACTCTTTCTTTTGTTTCTCACACACTGGGAAGTGCTTCTCCAAAGCTAAATATAATCTGTTTCTTCCCTGTTATTGTATCTTTAACTTTGCTTGCTGCTTGCTGCTGGTATATGTAGCCTTTGTGCAAATATATCCGTTGGACACAAAGGTGTACCCGTTGAAAAGGCTTCTGAAAAGTTCTGACATAGATGTACCTTGTGTCCTTTATCATTAAATGCATTTACATGATTTATAGACTTTGAGCTTTCTTCATTAATTGCGTCGCAGCCTTTGCTGAAACTTAGCTCTGTGAATCTGTACCAGATCTTAACAGGATGAAGCAAATCGATTTGAACAGCGTTAATTCAATCTTCACATATATTTGTGTTCAAACTGCTTTTCTCTGAGCTGGTTGCTGAACTCTGGGCTGGTCACTCAACTGATTTCCCAGCTGATCTCCGAGCTGGTTGCCGAGCTGGTTGCTGAGCTTGTTGCTGAGCTTGTTTCTCCCAGCTGTTTGTCAGCTTATCCTGATTAAAACTACGCTTATAATCTTTCTGAGCTGATGCTAATATTTTCTGTTCTGAGCACTGTTCATCTTCTTCTCTATTGAACTGCTCTACGCTGCACTTTCTCTGCGCTTGGATGTCTACTGCTAGATTAGTTCGGGCGTCCCCTTACTTTTCTAGCTTATACATGTCCTCTGCTGTATCAGCTCGGGCGTCCCCTCACCGTTCTAGCTTGGACATGTGAACGACATCAGCTCAACCTACGCACTTAAGTTAAATTGTTAATAAAATATCAGCAGGTTTTGTGTTAATCAAAATTAAGATTCTGATATGTAAAAACAGATCCAACAAAAGAGCTTAACATTAGACAAAGAAAGTGGTCGAAGCTGGTGAAAGACTACGATTGCATCATTAGCTATTACACCGGTAAAGCTAACATATTAGTGATTATTAAGTATAAAAACACTGGGATTGGCTCAAATTTCAGTTCAGTGACCAATATCTATGGAAATTGAGAGTTTTGAACTGGAGGTGATTACGCAAGAGTGTGCTGCGAGGTTAGTTGTGCTTACCATCCAGTCAACATTAAAAGATCGGATTATAGAAGGGAAATTAAGAGACGATCAGCTACTCAAGTGGAAGCAACAAGATGAAGAGAGAGGTGAGAATATTTATTCGACAGTAGAGAGAATTGTGCGATACCAACATAGTTATGGTTACGGCGAGCTGATAACTTGCGAGCTAAGATTTTGGAGGAAGCCCATAACACTCCTTATTCAATTCACCCAGGAGGCACAAATATGTATAAAGATTTTCAATGGCTGTATTGGTGGCTAGGAATGAAACATGATATCTCCAGATTTGTTTTTGAGTGTTGACATGCCAACAAGTAAAAGCATAGCATGAGCGACCAGTAGGGTTGTTGAAACCTCTCCCTATACCAGAATGGAAGTGGGATAGTATTTATGTGGATTTCATAGTTGTTTACCAAGAACACACCATGGATTTAATTCTATTTGGGTTATAGTTGATAGATTAACAAAGTTAGCTCAATTTTTACCAGTGAAGACAACCTACGATCTGCACAAGTATGCTGAGCTACACATAAGAGAAATAGTGAGACTTCATGCTATTCTAAGTTCAATATATCAGATCGAGATCCTAGATTGATGTCTATGTTAAGGAAGAGCTTATACAGAGCCATGGGAGTTAACTTCAGTACAGATGTCCATCCGCAAACTAATGGACAATCTAAAAGAGTAATCCAAACACTTGCTGATTTACTTCATGTGTGTACCATTGATTTTTGCAGAGAGATGGAATTTCAATCTAACCTTAGTTGCATTCACATACAACAATAATTATCAGACTTCAATAGAAATGGCTCCATTCGAAGATCTTTATGAAAGAAAGTGTAGATCACCGATACATTGGGATGATGTAGGTGAAAGAATTGAGTTAGAACCTGACATAGTAGAAAAGAATGCGGAAGCTATCAATAGAATACGTGATCGTATGAGGACATCACAGAGTAGACAAAAGATCTATGCTGATAGCCATCGTCGTGAGCTTAATTTGAAGTAGGTGATCATGTGTTTCTTAAGTTAGTACCAATGAAGGGTGTAATGAGATTTGGAAGAAAATTTAAGCTGAGTCCCAGATACATCGGTCAGTTTGAAGTTCTGGAAAGGATAGGGACATTAGATTATCACTTAGCATTACCACCTCAGTTGTATCGTTCGAGCCTTTACGGCTTGTGCCTTATCTGACTTCTGTAGAAGAACCAGTGAAGATTTTTCTTAGAGAAACGAGAAGGCTGAGGAATAGAAGTAATCCTATGATCAAGATTCAGTGGGAAAATCATTCAGAAGTGACTGCAACATGGGAAGATGAGATAGATATGCCTACCAGATATCTAGATCTGTTTAAGTAAGTAATTCCGAACAACAAAACTTTTGTAAGGGGGGTAGAGTTTTAACATCTATAAATCCACAATGATAAGTTTAAATTTTAGAAGGGATTAAATTGATAAATTTCAGTACCCATCTTTAACTTCGATTCAGCAATTCAGCTCACGTCTGAGCTGATTTTCAGCTTAGTTCAGGACCCGGTTTATGGAAGTTGGCCGGTCGAATACTATCAAGCACGGTCCAAGGTGCTTTAAATTGGTTCAGTGTAAATACATTTAAAGAAGCTTATGAGCTCATGCTTTTCATTTTTCTATAAATACACTTACCAAGTATGTTCACCATCATAATCAAATTTCTTAGAAAGGTGTCCATTTTTAAAGCGGTGAGTACTGTGGGAAAAAGCTCTATGTTGATCAGAGCTTGGAAACTCTTTCAAAGTGATTTGATTGTGTTTTTAAGTGTTTCAACGCCAGAGGATTTCTGTTAACTGTTGTTCAGCAACTAAGGCAAGTAAACTCTGGTTCTTGGTGTACTCTTGAAAGCATATTATGTTTCATGCATGTTCTTCGCAGTTTTTCGTGTTTTATGAAAGATTTTGTTTTCCAGTGTGATTTTGAAATTTTTTATGCTTAAAGATGGTTTGCAGATGTTTAAATTCATGGTTATAAGAAAATTTTTCACAAGAAGTTGAGTCGGTTTGTGTAAAAATACTAGAAGCTACTACAAGCAGCTTACAAGTAACCTTCGAGTTATGTTTCTTGATGTTTCCTTAGATATTTTGTTTTGCTTCAGACTAAGGAAATTTTTTTACTTGTTAGTCGATATTGACATAAGTTCATGATGTGTTTATTTTTCTGAGCTAAGCTTAACTTCGTGATCTGATATTTCCCTGAGTTGTATTATGCTCATGATCTGATTTCATTGTCTAAACTCATTTGAGTTTGTTTGATCATCGTAATATAGTATGCTCGTCTAATTCGTGTTGACTTTCCATAATATGAGTTGACCAAATAGCACATATCTGATTTTCCTTTCTGAGCTGTTTTACGCTCGCGCTTTGTTTGATACTCTGAGTCGAACAGATTCAGCTTAGGTCCACTCTGGACTATTACTATAAAACAAATCTAATTCTTATTTCGATTAGCCCTGATTCAACGGTATAACTCTAATATGTTCTAAGTTATACCCAATTTCATGAGATAATTCATCATTTTAGAGCTCTGCTATTCGTATTCGTATCTATAGCCTGAGCTAATTCCAGTTTACTTCTCCCATTGAAATCCTATGTACTACCGGTAGCTTTTGAACATTAAAAAGAGTTATATAGAAGCGAACCATATATGTAAAGTGAGATATTCAGATCAGAGCAAAGTTTCGGAAGAGAAAATGTCTTAATGATATATGGCAAGGTGATGAAGGAGGAATGACAGAAGTTTCCCTGTCGTATATAATAAAGTTTTAAAGAAAGTACAATTTCATGTTTAATGTGAATTATGACAAAGATAACATACGGTCATCCCAGGAAGGGTGAGGATGCTGGCTGATGAACTAGTGTGTCCCTTCATAGGAAGGATAAGGATGTTGGTTGATGAACCTCTGTACCCCCTTCAAACAGCATAGTTTGGGATTTATTCTTCAGTTCCTGATTTCAGATGACAGCTTGATCAAGCGACTATGACCTAAGGAGAGCTTCTGCACCATAACCCAACAGAAAATAAGAACTGAGAACAGGGTTGTTTGCAACCGCAGTATTTGAGAAAATTTTATGCTTTAAAGTTACTTACTTTATCATTTTACAAGTTTATCTGCCTTCGAGCTTAGTATTTTACTTGTCAGTTTAGAGTTCTTTTATGCATGTACTGCATGCCTTCGGTTTTTTCCAATTTTTCTTGCTGAGCCTCTAGGGTCACTAGGTTTTCTTGAGTGCAGGTGATGAGATTTAGTCAGAGCTGGTTGCTGCAGGCTAGATCAGAACGGGAGTGTTTATCATGGAACCAATGTTTTCCGTGCTAGCACAGATTATATATCTTGTTCAGCTTAGATTTGAGATCAATCCGTTTGTAAAGAAATTGTATCAATTATTCATACACAATTTTCTGTAAGCTGAATGAAATTATTTTGAAAATGTTTTATCCAGTTTCCGCATTGTTCATAGTCTCTGAGCTGTTTTGCAGTTCGTAATCTGAATTCTATATATGGTTGCAGATTAGCCAAATTATTTGATTACTTTGTATTTCGACCAAACAAACTATGAATCTATTTCAATTCGCACCCTTCAATTTATTAAAAACTGAAATCTAGAAATGAGGTCCTCACACATTCGTCAGTAAAAATGGTAAAACCAGATACTCATAATGCCCATACGTCATGAAATGCAGTCTTTGAAATTTCCTTCTCACGAATCCTCAACTGATGGTAACCCGAACGAAGGTCGATCTTGGAGTACACACCTGAACCCTGTAGTTTGTCGAACAAATCATCAATCCTTGGCAACGGATAATTATTCTTCATAGTTGCTTTGTTTAGTTGTTGATCATCGATTCACATCCTCATCAAGCCATCCTTCTTCTTCACGAAAAGAATCGGAGCTCCCCAAGGTGACATACTCGGTCTAATGAAACCTTTCTCCAAAATATAGCTCAATTGAACCTTCAGTTCTATCAACTCTGCTAGCTCCAATCGATACGGGGCTCTCGAAATTAGGGCTGTTACAGGCACCAACTCAATACTAAAATTGATCTCCCTTCTCGGGAGGGAACCAAGAATCTCCTAGGAAAAAACGTCGGGAAGTTCTCTTGCGACGGGAATGTCACCAAGATCCATACGAGGTTCTTGGGAGACATCCAACACAAATATCATGAAATTAGAATTATCCAACGATAACAACCCAAACATCTCCATGGCAAGTGGAATCTTATATCGAGAGTCATGGCCGTAAAAATTCCACTTCTCACTAGATGAGGTCTTAAATGGACAACACCATGGAAACAATCTACTGTAGCTCTAAAGCTATATAACACATCCTATCAAAGTGTCTGAACTACCCTGCAGATATAACAAAATCCTTGAACCCAACACACTGTGTCGTAGGATGTATACCTCCACACTGGTCACAGATATTGCTCTGGAACTACCACTGCTGGAACGATCGGAGCTAGAAGAACTAGAACTCAATCTCTTATTGAATTGATTTCCTCTGTGCTTAAACTTGTGGTGAATCAACTGCTGAGACATCTGAGGAGGCTGGAAAGAATACATCCCCTGAGGACGGGATGAAACCCTTGAGTAGCCTACGGCTGAACTTGTGACTTCCTGCTCAGCAAACCCTTCTCGATATGGATCACCCGGTTCATGGTATCGGCATAAGATTAGGGGAACCCACCAACACCAAAGGAGAGAGATACAATCTCAAGCCCTCCAGAAACTTATTTTGCTTCGCCCTCTCATGACTGGCAATGTGAGGGACGTAGGAAAGAAGAGAAAACTGTCTGGCATACTCCGTCACTTTCAAATTGCTTTGAACCAAGTTGTTGAACTCTCGCACCTTGGCATTGAAGTACGACTCCGGAATGTACTCCTGTCTAAAAGCGGCATAGAAAATCTTCCCATCTCTATCATATCTCGGGAAGCAGCCTTCCACCATCGATGTGCATGCTCCCTCAGCTGAAATGTATCCGGGCTCAGTCTACGATCCTCATTATAGTTGTCTCTATCAAATCCCCTCCATATGCTCCAACCAGCCCTCGATAATGACACATCCCTTAGCTCCCGAGAACGTCTGAGGGTTCATCCTTTGGAACTTTGCTAAAACCAGCTCCATCTCATCCACACCTAACTAGCTCGCCTATGCAAAGGAACACTCGACTGAACTACGTCATCCTCTCGGTTCTGAGCCCCAGACTCCTCTGAGACTTGTTTCCCCACTCTACCTCTCCTCTTAGGTGCCATATCAAGAAACCAAGGCAATAATAAAAAATAAGCAGGTAAAGCATGTAGTCAAGCACATGCAAAGGAAACAAATATTGTGCCTAGACTCGAGTGAACTAGAAAATAAATTGAGATTATCTCAGTTTAAGCTCTGATACCAAAATTTTAGGCCCGATGCTCAAAAACAAGGAATAAGCACGAAATTAACAATAAAACATGGAAGCTTAAAAAGTGGTTAAAATTTTTCTTTTCGGCCTGAACAGAAACTACAACAACTACATGGGGCATCCCTCGGTAACCGACTCAAAGAAAATATATGTATATATCTATGACATTCGATCAACACCTCGAGGCTCCACTAGCTGACGCACCACCTGGGCCAGCTGAAGTAGCTGGGTAACCTGAATGGCAACAACACAAGCAAATAGCCAGGAGGGATAAGGGGTCAAACCCAGGACGGAGAACAAAGTAAAACAGCAAATGAATTATGTATGATATATGAAACGTGAAATGCATGTATGATAGCAAGAACAACGGGTAGAAAATCGGAAGCCAAACGAAATGGTTATCATCAACATGTGGCAATGTCATCTGGAGTTCGGGCGCTACCACGACGGTCCCAACGGAAAATAGATGTGGCTCATCGTCACGGGCAACGGGAGCTACCCGCCCAACCACCGCGGCATAACAAGGTGTCCAAAGACCACCCGCCAACACCTATCCAGGCCACAACAACTAAGGGGGCGGGAGCTACACGGTGTTTCCTCAGTGCTATCCCTCATGAGCAAGATCATCAACAATGCACTCCACGAGGAAACAACTCATCTCAAAATAAATGCATCCGTTTTAAAGGGTATCAAGGCTCAATATGATATATAGATGCATTCTATGCTATGACTGTTAGAGTAGATGCCCAACTAGCCAACTTGTGGCGTGTGGGTTTTATAGACTCTTGTACAAACGATCTTTATATATGATATTCGCATTTTCTATATATGGCATTCTTTACTTTCATTATGTGTGTAATGATTTACAATTGTGTTGAGTAAAGACCTAGAATGCACTAAAGCGTATGTTAGATGTGATAGTGGGTATGACGGCTATCATGAAACACATCTAAAAGTCGTTGTGTATTCTGAACATGTTCCTAGTCGATTGGGCCGTCAAAATCAGGATAAGGCCGCCCGAGTTCGAGACTAGTATCTGCGATGCGAAGTACAATGTTTCATTGGTAGGGAACATTGTGATGTTCTGAGCATGCAGATAGATAGTGACCTGGTGATCTATCGAACTACCCTCGTTCGGACTTTCCAAGTGGTTACCATTTGTCGAGTGGATAAGTCCGAGGTCTTGGTTGTACTGATTAGTCCTCACGACTCGAAACGTCATTGAGACTCTACATGA
>KV006900.1:238021-257875 GCA_001598015.1 Dorcoceras hygrometricum
TCCCTTCCTCTCGATCACGCCGCCGCCGTGCGCCGCCCGCCGCCAACTTCGCCGGAAAACGTTCCGGCCTAGTTTTTCGAGGAGTATTCGTTCGTGCTGATCTCGTCAGGGCTTCTAGTGCAGCCTGACGAAGGAGTCTCGGATCTGGTCGTGGACCGGATTGGCGAAACTACCGCAATCTACCGAGAAGAGCCGGGTTCTTGAAACACCGATTGGAGCCAGGCACAAGTGCCAGAGAGGTAACTCGCTAAACATCCTATGAATGTCGTAGTATGTTGATTTTTCTTCGTATTGATCGCCTCCCGGTTCTCTGTTTATTGTTCTTCCGCTGCCTGGCCGGGGGGCGGATCCGGATCCCCAACAATGACATGCTAAACATATGACGAAAGCAGCGAAAATAGATCAAATTACACAACATGTAAATAGAAAAGAGCACAAATGCATAATCCACAAAAGCTGTAAGTTACCGGTTCCGATCCGTACCTCAAATTTTGACCAAAAATATCTCACACAGCTCGCGATAAGAATAGAACACCAGTACGATATGGCTCACACACTAAAACACTCAGCTCTGCCAGTCCTCTTCTGCTTCCCCATCTCTCATGGAGAAATCTCGACATAAATGCTCAATCGACCACTGCAACCTGCTCAACTACACAAAATCAGCTCGGGAAAGACTACGACTGAACAAAGCTGGGAGCTAACAGCTCAACCTAGCTCGAACCTAAACCCCAGATATAATTATAGGTTCTAATAGAAGCTAAGAACAAACACTAGCACTTACCTGAAGTATCACCTGAATCAGATACCAAATCATCGAAAATCGCTAAAATTTGTACGTTTCGACTATAATTGTGCTCACTCTTCCGATCAAAAAATGACTCCAAGATCGGTAGGGAAAGAACGGGTTTGAAGAGAGGAACCCAATGATACCAACCTTGCTCCAATCTGAGTCTTCTACTGCCAGATATCGGAGGAGATAGGTTTTGTGAAAAATAACGAGGGTTTCATGACAGGGTAACAACTCAGGCTCTCGAGGTGAAAAAATATCGAAGTGATGGGAAAATGACTAAAAATAGACAATTTCTAAGTATATACAACCTTTGTTCTAGTTATCTGATCTACAGTAGACATCGACCAAGCCTCAAAGCTGATACCATCTTAGGCATCCAGCTCAGCACGCTTACACAATCAGCATGCACACGCCAATAGGTCACGCTCAGAAACAGATCACGTGTGAGGAATGAAATTATTAGATGGTAATTAATAACCAGATCGGGTAAGGGTTAACCAATGGAGATTCATCTTGGTAAGCTGCTGGTAAGAAGAGACCAGCTTAGATGCGTGCTACTCCAAGTTCTCGTATCAAACTAGTTTTGAAAACTGTTCTAAGTCCAGCGTGATCAGGTTCCAGCTTAGAGGTCTGCTGGTGGGTTTCGAGGTTTAACCGAAGTCAGTTCTGGTGTGAGCTGGTTGGCAGTTTAGCATTGAGCTGTTTACTTGTTTTGCTGGTTACGATTTCTCGCGATCTGGTTTTGGGACACCAGCTTAGAGGTGAGCAGCTTTGGATTTCCCCGTGAATGCGCAAGTTGGACACAACTTAGAGATGTGCTGGTTGCTCTGAGCTGGCTGGGTGGAGAGAAATCCGGTTTGTGTCGTCTGTGTACCCAAGCCGGCTTAGTAGTGGGGTGTCTGTGCTGATCTGGGTACTGTAGACCAGATCGGGTCTGT
This sequence comes from Dorcoceras hygrometricum, assembly GCA_001598015.1. NCBI lineage: Eukaryota > Viridiplantae > Streptophyta > Magnoliopsida > Lamiales > Gesneriaceae > Dorcoceras > Dorcoceras hygrometricum. The sequence goes on from KV006900.1 coordinate 239,753, forward strand.
GTGAGTGATCCAAGCTGGTTGTATGCTACCTTGAGTAACTGAGCTCGTCAGCTATGCACCGTGCTGGATAGAAGCAGCGTATCCTCGAGCTGGTATAGTAAAGAGGTCTGAGATGGTTTGACATTTACTGTAGATTTATTTGGGAAGTATTTATATGTTGTTGACCAACAATTAGTCATTTTTAGACACATATCCATATCCTTATCCTCTCCCGTGTACCACGACAGATATCTTATCCAAACCCTAGTGGTTACTTTTCACCTGACACCTTCTTTTTCCAATTTCTAGAGATTGGCTAGTCAGATTTGAGTGAGAGTACCTGGGTTGAAACCTCTCTTCAAGGCTTATGTTCTCATACCAGTTTGGAGTTGGAATGAGGCCAGATCGAGATATTAGCTGAGAAGCTGCGTGAGATGGGTTTCGCTATTCTCCAGTAGATTTCAGATCCGGTTCAGATTAGGTCTTCATTGTGGTAATAGCTCGGAAGCTAAGGTACGGATGTGAGCTTATTTTACAGCTTTGAGATAGGCATGATGTAATTGTATGCGTGCTGGTATGCTAGGCTGTGAGCATTCTCGTTGTGTTCTGCCGTTGCTTGCTTATGTTCTGTTGTTGTTGTTGCAAGCTATTATATTTGCCAACCTGCATATCATATTGAGTTCATATCTCTTGTTAGCCGTTGTGCTGTTGTTATTTTGCTAGTACCAGAAAACTCTCGGCTGGATTAGTTGAGGACGATCAGCTAGCTATTTTGCTCCTCTTCTCCATGCTGTTCTGGTTGTTTCCGCTGTGATACGAGTGGATAGCTACCACGTTATCATGAGCTTGTGGGCACCAGCGGGTTGAGCTATCCGGTCCTTGTTTTTGGTACTGCGTGTTGAGATGAGTGGATAGCTACCACGCTCTCATATGCTCTGTGGCCACTGATTTGTTGATTCCAGCTGGTTAACCCTTTTGTTGCAGCTCTATGGATCTTGTCTGTTGATCACCAGCTGTTTGGTTATTCTTTGGAACTCCTTTGTTCCTCTTATCATCATGCATTGCATATTATTATGTCTTCTGTCTTTTGCTGTTTGTGTTTCTCTCCATACTGGGGTTTTACCCCCGTTTCTCCGGGGCTGTTGGGTTATTTGTGTGCCATTCAGTTTTCCCAGTCTCTTCATCTGGCCATGGCGGTGCTTTAGCTGGCGGTGCCCTGTGAGGCTGTAGGAGTGTCCCAACTATATATTTATATATATAGTGTCATCGAGTCTGTGCCGGGAATGCCCCGTGCTGCTGTTGTATTTCAGATTCGAGATTGTGTGTATTTGGGATACATGTTATTGTTGCTTAATTCGGAAGTTTTATTTGGTATTAAACTCGTTGTTTTTAGTGTTTGAGTACTATATTACAGTCAGGCCGCAAACGAAAAAAATTTTATCCACTTTTTAAGCTTCCGCTGTTTGAGGTTAATTGCTTGATTAATCTCTGTTTTAGTTCACCGGGCCTGAAATTTTGGTATCAGAGCTTAAACTGGGATAAGCTCAATTTATTGCGAGTTCACTTGAGTCTAGGCACTTTATTTGCTTTGATGCATGTGTATTTACTACGTGATTTATCTGTTGTTTGATCTTAACACCCTAGTGTTTTCTTAGATGCCACCTAGAGGTAGAGGTAGGACGAGAAGGCAGATTTCTGTAGAAACTGGGGCTCAAACGTAGGAGACGACGTAGAGCAGCATAGCATTTGGTTCGCAGGTGTGCTAGACAGTGGATGAAGAAGTTGATTTGTTGGCGTCTCGTGTCGACGAGATGAAACTGGTTATGATGAGGTTTTAGCGGATGAACCCTCAGATGTTCACTGGAGCGGAGTCTAGTGACGATGCAGAGGCTTGGTTAGTGCACATTGGGGGTTTGTTTGATAGAGTGCACTATGAAGATACGCGTAAGCTGAGTCTAGCTACATTCCCACTGAGGGGCAATGCGCAGTGTTGGTGGATAGCTACTTCATGAGCTATGGAGGAGATGGGAACATAAATATTTTGGAACAGTTTCTATGCTGCGTTCCGATAGGAATACGTTCCGAAGTCTTATGTGAACAATAAGGAGAGCGAGTTTGACAACCTGGTCCAGGGGGACATGCGTGTGGCAGAGTACGCAAGACAGTTTTGTTTTCTTTTGGCCTTCGTCCCTCACGTTTGCTGGCCGTGAGAGAGCCAAGAGGAACTGATTCTTGGAAAGGCTGCATGAAGACCTTAATTCTTTGGTGTTGGACAGTTCACCTACTAATTACGTAGACGCGGTGGACAAGGCGATAGATATTGAGTAGGGTTTGTTGAACCGGAGGTCTCGGGTTCGGCCACAGGGTGCGCAAGGTTTTCGTCCCGATTCTCAAGGGTGCAGTCTTCCCAACCTGCTCAGGAGTCTCAACAGTTTTCCTAGCCATCCCAAAAATCTGGTAGTCGTAGGTTTAGGCCTCATGTCAAGCAGTTTAAGAGAAGTTCAGGTTCTAGATTGTCGAGTTCAGGTAGTTCTAGCAGCGGTAGTCCTAGAGTTGTTTTCTGCAGTCAGTGTGGAGGAAAGCATTTGTCGGCGCAATGCATCGGGGTTCAGGGTGCTTGCAATAACTGTTGATAGTTTGGACACTTTGCTAGAGTGCGTCCGTTGGCCGGTACTCTGCAGACTGCATCTCCTCCATAGGGTCGCATAGGTGGATCGTCCCGAGGCAGGTCTTTTCTTGCGCAGCAGCAGCAGCAACAACAACAACAGAGGTTTGGTGGATCCCAGCCTAGGGGATCTTTTCAGCAGCCCGGTCCGTCTCTCTTTGGTGGGTTTTCCCAGCCTCATTTCTCCTGACCTAAATAGGCACAGGTTAACGCCATGACCAGGGAACAAGAGGAAGATGCACCCGGAGGATTGATTGCAGGTAACTGTACTATTTTCAACTTCTCTTCCCGAGTATTATTTGACACTGGAGCATCGTATTCATTCTTATCTGATGCATTCATTCATGAGCATGGGTTGTGTAGGACCTCTTTGCGTGATGTTGTGTCCATTGCAACTCCTGTCGATGCGGGCTTGTTTTCCAAGGATATTGTTTTGGACTGTGTGCTTAGGTTTGGCGAGAACGTGCTGTGGGCTAACTTGATCAGACTGGTCATTTGGGATTTTGATTGCATCTTGTGTGAGACCCGAAAGCTGATAAGATTAATTGAGTTAATTAATCGGGTTTTGTTGAGATCAACTTTGAGTTGTTGCGCTTGGAGAAGCTATCGGGTTCTGTTTGTTCTTAGAACAGCTTTGGTTAGTTGAGTTCTTTCACGGAAGCTGTTCAGTATTTAGCGCAGGTCATCGCTGAATGTTGGCGCTCAGCAGTGGTGACGTCAACAGTAGTGGTTGTATTCAGCAATCATAGCGAGATCAGCAGTCGTTGAGCAGTAGAGAGTGCGCTAGCGTGTTTCAGTAGCGGGTGCTTGTACGTCGTCATTTGGATTAGTTGGAACGACAGAGTTTTGGGGTTAGCGAAGAAGAATCAGATGTGAGTTGCGTTAGCGTCAGCTGGGTGAGAGATCTATTATAGCGTTGTTAACAGCTGTTGGTTAGTATTCAGCAGTGAGTAGCGGGTGACGTGTCCAGTTGCGACAGTAGTTCTCTGCGACGTCATTTGAGTTAGTAGCGATCGTTGCTTTGGCTTAGTGAGAGATCTGTTGCAAGATCTGTTTTGCGAGAGGGAATATTAGTTGCGATAGTTTAAGTTGTCGGTGGAGCTGTTCTTATTTTCTGTCAGCAGTGAGATTAAATGGAGAGCTTGGCTTTGTTCTCTATTATTGTTCCCGACACTTAGAATATTTTCCGATTTCCAAATTCTGTCGCGATACCCTAGCTACTTTTCACCGAACCTTATCTTCTTCGATTTCCGGCGGTAGGTAGCGAGAGTGGTAGGGTTGGACTCCTCTTGCTGAGACGCCTCGTTTGGATATTGTTTTGAACGTTTGCTTGAAGCTGGTGAGGTGTGCGAAGACATCTCCCTTGTGTAGTCTGTTGGCATAAGCGTCGGATTTCGCTCCTAGCTTTTTGGAGTAAGTTCAGTTCCTGCCTTTAAGCAAATTCTGTCGCGATACCCTAGCTACTTTTCACCGGAACCTTATCGTTCTTCGATTTCCGGCGGTAGGTAGCGAGTGGTAGGGTTGGACTCCTCTTGCTGAGACGCTCGTTTGGATATTGTTTTGAACGTTTGCTTGAAGCTGGTGAGGTGTGCGAAGACATCTCCCTTGTGTAGTCTGTTGGCATAAGCGTCGGATTTCGCTCCTAGCTTTTTGGAGTAAGTTCAGTTCCTGCCTTTAAGCTTGTTAGGCTTTCTGTGGTGTTTGATGAGGTAGGATAGCGCTGGTTGAGTGTAGCTCCCGGCTGTTGCTTTTCTGTGCTTCGATCTTTGAGCAGTTGTTGTGTTGCCGTTGAGCAGGTGGTGGATCTGCGTCATTGTGGCAATCTGATTTGTTGTAATTATAGCTCAGAAGATTTGAGGTACGGATGTGAACTTGTTTACAGCTTAGGATTGAGCATGGATTATATGTTTGCTTGCTGTGTATGCTCTGTGCTGTTATTACCTGTGCCTGTGTTATAATATCAGCTGTTGCATTTGCATACAAGCGTATTGCTGTCGAGCCCTGTTTTGCTAGCTATACCTGTTCTGTTGAATTGTGAGTACCAGGATGCTATGTTCAAGGACGAGCGGGTAGTTCCCGTATACCTTGGAGGCTGAGCGGGTAACTCCCGTACCTCAATCTCCCTGTTGGGTTTGTTAGCTGTTATGAGCGGAGTGGGTAGCTCCCACATCTCATGAGTGAGCAACAGCAGGTGGAGCTGTTTGTTAGCATCTGGTATGGTGTACTGGAGATGAGTGGGTAGCTCCCATGTGCTCAGTATACCCGTGGCCACTACTGATTGTTCCTTTGATCAGATCTTGCTGTTGAGCTGTTGTTGAGATCCTTTGGCTCCCTACTTTCGGTTGTAGTCTTGATCCCTTGCATAGTATGTACATATTTATCTGTGTTTTCCCTATGCTGTTTATGATGCTCTCCGTACTGGGGTTGGACCACCAGGTCCCTCTGGGGCTGGTGTTTGTTGCCTGTTGTGTTGTTTCCAGCTTTCCCAGGTTTCACTGCTGGTCGTGGCTTTGACCCAGCTGGAGGTGCCCCAGGAGGTGGATAGAGTGTCCCAGTTAGCGTATAGCATATATGTACTAGTACTGTTAGCCGGGGAATGCCCTGTGCTTGTAGGATTGTGTTATCCGTTGTAGTACAGGTAATTGTATTTGTATAAGTGCTGTACTGTTGTATCGTGTACTTGTAAACTGGGATATTTTAAGTATGATTGTATTTTAAATTATATGTTTTAAACCGTCAGGCCAAAAGCAAAAATTTTAAGCCACTTTTTGTATGCTTCCGCTATGTTTGCGTGGTTTAACTCTGAGTAGAGCACGAAGCCTGACATTTTTGGTATCAGAGCTTAAGCTGGGATAAGCTCGATTTCTGTTGATCACACTTGAGTCTAGGCACAGTGTTGTGTGTTGCATGTGCTTGATTATGTGATCTTTTTGCTGCAATTACTTGTGCTATATTTGTTCTGCTGTGATCTTACCCTCTTAGTGTTTCTTAGATGCCGCCTAGACGTAGGGGTAGAGGTAGAGGGCAGATTCAGGAAGAGTCTGAAGGTCAGACGGAAGGTGACCAGCGTAGTTTTCCCCGTCGTGGTCGCGATAGGCAGGCCGAGGATGAGGTTGATGAGTTGGCTGCCCGAGTGAATTACATGGAGCTTGTCATGGCGAGGTTTCAGCGTATGAACCTCAGGTTTTCAATGGTGATGAGTCTAGTGCTGATGCAGATTCGTGGTTACAACATGTCACTGGTTCTTTCAACCGTGTGCAGTATGGTGATGATCTCAAGTTGAGTTGGATTTTCAGTTGAGGAAAGGTGCGGAGCGTTGGTGGAGAGGCGCTTCGAGGACCTTGGAAGAGACTGGAGTATGGATTACTTGGGACAGTTTTTGCGTTGCTTTCCGTCAAGAGTATGTCCCGGAGTCCTATGTGAACGCCCGTGAGCAGGACAGTATGTCTGCTAGAGAATATGCCCGCAAGTTTTCTTCCCTTCTTGCGTATGTGCCACATGTTTCTGGTCGGGAGCGAGCGAAGAGAAGTAGGTTTCTTGAGGGGTTTAACGAGGAGTTGTATTCCTTGGTTTTGGCTAGCTCGCCGAAGAGCTATGCAGAGGCGGTGGACAGTGCGATCGACATCGAGGAAGGTTTGAGGAACCGTCGGTCTCGTGGTAGGCCGCAGGTGGCGCAGAGTAGTCGTCCAGTGGTTCAGGGAGCACAACCTTCCCAGTCTGTGCAGTCGTCTCAGCCACCCCAACAGCAGCAACAGGTAGCCCAACAGTTTGGTCATCAGAGGTTTCAGCCTCGTGGTAAGCAGTTTAAGAAGAAGTCTGGTTCGAGTTCTTCTGGTTCTGGTAGCTCCAGCAGCGGTGGTACCAAGGTGGAGTATTGTGGCCAGTGTGGTGGAAAGCACCCTACAGCACTGTGTGTAGGTGTGCAGGGTTCTTGTAATGTCTGTGGTCAGTACGGGCACTTTTCCAGAGTGTGTCCTTTGTTTGGATCGCAGCATACCGCAGTTCCACCGCAGGGTCGAGGTGGATCGTCCAGGGGTCGTTCTGCTTTTCCTGTTCAGTAGCAGAGGTTGGGGGAGCCTTAGTTTAGGCCGTTTCAGCAGCCTGGTCCTTCGCGGTTTGGACAGTCTTCCCACCCTCAGTTTTCTGGACCTCAGTTTGCTCAAGTGAACGCCATGACCAGGGAGCAAGTGGAAGGCACACCGGGCGGCGAGATTATCCAAGGTACTTGCTTTGTTTTTTATTTTCCTGCACGTGTGTTTTTTGGTACAGGAGTGTCTCATTCTTTTATTTCTGATGCATTTGTGGTTGAGCATGATTTGTATACCACTTCTTTGTGTGATATTGTATCTGTTGCGACTCCTGCCGGTGCGAGCCTGTTCTCCCAGGAGATTTTGTTGAATGATGTTCTTAGGTTTGGCTAGAGTGTGTTGTTAGCCAACCTGATCAGGCTAGTGATGTGGTATTTTGACTGTATAGTGGGTATGGACGTGTTATCTAGGTATAGGGCCACTGTGGATTGTTTCCATGGCGTTGTGTGATTTAGGCCCCAGTCTGGCGAGAAATGGAATTTCTACGGCCAAGATTCCCAGTTGAAGATCCCTTTAGTCTCTGCGATGGAGATGCTTAGCCTGTTGTTGCTTGAGAGCGCTGGTTTCATGATCTATGCCTTAGATGCATCTTCTTCTTCGAGCGTAGAGCTTAGTAGAGTCCCTTTGGTTTGACATTTCCCGGATGTGTTTCCTGAGGAGATTCCTGATTTTCCTCCGAGACGGGAGATAGACTTCAGCATTGAGTTGGTTCCTGGTACAGCTCCGATTTCGCGTGCTCCGTATCGTTTAGCGCCTGCTGAGTTGAGGGAGCTTAAGGAGCAGCTTAGTGATTTGCTGGAGAAGAGATTCATTAGGCCTAGAATGTCCCCGTGGGGAGCGCCTATCTTGTTTGTCAAGAAGAAGGACGGGTCGATGAGGATGTGCATCGACTTTAGACAGCTGAACAAGGCGACAGTGAAGAACAAGTACCCTTTGTCTAGGATCGATGATATTTTTGACCAGTTGCAAGGTTCTGCCGTGTTTTTGAAGATCGATCTGCATTCTGGGTATCATCAGTTGCGCATCCGTGAGCAGGATGTAGAGAAGACCGCGTTTCGTATGAGGTATGGACATTACGAGTTTCTAGTTATGCCTTTTGGTTTGACGAATGCTCCCGCAGTTTTCATGGACTTGATGAATAGAGTCTTTAGAGAGTTCATCGATCAGTTTGTGATTGTGTTTATCGATGACATTTTGGTGTTTTCTAAGACTCTGTTGCAGCACAAGGAGCATTTGATGCTAGTTCTTCAGAAACTTCGAGACTCGTAGCTGTATGCTAAGTTTTCTAAGTGAGAGTTTTGGTTGGACCGAGTTGTGTTTCTGGGTCATGTGATCTCTGTTGATGGTATTTCTGTGGATCCCAGTAAGGTTGAGGCTGTTCTTAACTGGGAGCGTCCTAAGAGTGTTGCTGAGATTCGTAGTTTCTTGGGTTTGGCTGGCTATTATTGTCGTTTTATCGAAGGATTCTCTCGTATAGCTAAGCCATTGACGCAGTTGACTCAGAAAGACAAGAGTTTTATGTGGACTGAGCAATGCGAGAATAGTTTTCTGTTGCTCAAGGAGAAGATAACTTCTGCACCTGTGTTAGCTCTGTCGTGTGGTTCAGGTGGTTCTGTTGTTTGTGCAGATGCTTCCTTGAATGGATTGGGTTGTATGTTGATGCAGAATGGTCGAGTCATTGCTTATGCCTCTCGGCAGTTGAATCCTCATGAGACTCGTTACCCAGTTCATGATTTGGTGTTAGCAGCAGTGGTTTTTGCTTTGAAGATTTGGCGTCACTACCTGTATGGTGAGAAATTTGTGGTGTACTCCGACCACAAGAGTCTTCAGTATCTGTTTTCTCATTCAGATTTGAACATGAGACAACGTAGATGGATGGAGATGCTAAAGGATTTTGATTGTGAGATTAAAACCAGCCTGGGAAGATGAATGTAGTGGCTGATGCACTGAGCAGAAAGGCTCAAGTGGCGATGCTGGCTTCGATGCAGATTTCGAAGGTCCATGAGCATCTTAGCACTACTGGTTGGAGGTTTTACCCAGCTGAGGATTATGTTGTGGTGTCTTCTTTTCAAGATGAGCCACAGCTTGTTTCTAGCATTAGAGCAACTCAAAGGACTGATCCATATATCCATGAGTTGAAGCTGAAGGTGAGAGCTGGACAGTTGGAAGACTATACTGTCTCTTCTGATGGTTGCTTGAGGTTTTGTGGCAGGCTTGTTGTGCCAAATCTGATTGATCTTAGAGAAGAGATCTTGCGAGAAGCGCACTGCAGTAGATACAGTGTCCATCCTGGTGCAAGGAAGCTGAAGGTGAGAGCTGGACAGTTGGAAGACTATACTGTCTCTTCTGATGGTTGCTTGAGGTTTTGTGGCAGGCTTGTTGTGCCAAATCTGATTGATCTTAGAGAAGAGATCTTGCGAGAAGCGCACTGCAGTAGATACAGTGTCCATCCTGGTGCAAGAAAGATGTATCATGCCTTGAAGAAGCATTACTGGTGGGCAGGTTTGAAGAGAGATGTTGCAGATTTTGTAGCCCGATGTCTGAATTGTCAGCAAGTCAAGGCAGAGAGGATGAGACCTGGTGGTTTGTTGCATAGCTTAGAGGTGCCCCAATGGAATTGGGAGCACATAGCTATGGATTTTGTCATGCATTTGCCACATTCCAGCAGAGGTTGTGATGCTGTGTGGGTTGTGGTAGACAGATTGTCGAAGTCTGCGCATTTCATTCCCTACAACATGAGCTATTCTTTGAAGAAGATGGCGAAGCTGTACATAGATTTTGTGGTGCGTTTGCATGGTGTGCCAGTTTCGATTGTTTCAGATCGTGATCCTCGATTTACTTCCAGGTTTTGGAAGAGTTTGCAAACAGCTTTGGGAACTAGATTGGCTATGAGTACAGCATATCATCCCCAAACAGATGGCTAATCGGAGAGAACTATCCAGATTTTAGAGGATATGTTGAGAGCTGTTGTAATGGACTTCAGTTGTAGCTGGCAAGACTCGTTGTCTTTGGTTGAGTTTTCCTATAATAACAGATATCGGGTCACGATTGGCATGGCACCATTTGAAGCTTTGTATGGCAGAAAGTGTAGATCACCAGTATGTTGGGAAGAAGTGGGGGAGAAGCAGCTGTCTTCCCCAGAGTTTGTGTAGTAGATGAGAGATCAGGTGGACTTGGTTCGCCAGAGAATGAAAGCTGCTCAAGATCGCCAAGCCAGTTATGCGAATAAGAGGCATAGGCCTTTAGAGTTTGAGGTTGGTGATCTAGTTTTCCTTAAGGTTTCTCCTTTCCGCAGTGTTATGAGATTTGGTCTCAAAGGAAATTTAGCTCCTCGCTATGTTGTTCCTTATGAGATCCTAGAGAGGATTGGTCCTTTGGCTTATCGGATGTTGTTGCCACCAGATTTGTCTTCCTTACATGATGTGTTTCATGTTTCGATGTTGAGGAAGTATGAGCCAGATCCCTCGCATGTGTTGAGAACTGACGAGGTAGAGTTAGATAGGACTTTGAGCTATGTTGAGTATCCCTTGCAGATCTTGGATAGAAAAGAGAAACAGCTGAGGAACAAAACCATTCCCTTGGTGATGGTTCAGTGGAGCAAGCACGGTAGAGAAGAAGCTACTTCGGAACTGGAAGAAAAGATGCATCGTGAGTGGCCGCATCTGTTTTAGTAGATGTTGTTTTAATTCCAGTAGTTCTTGTATTTCTTTACCCAGTTATCTTGAACTCTTGTTTTGGAGTTGATTGATTTCGAGGACGAAATCTTGTTTTAGTGGGGGAGAGATGTGAGACCCGAAAGCTGATAAGATTAATTGAGTTAATTAATCGGGTTTTGTTCAGATCAGATTTGAGTTGTTGCGCTTGAAGAAGCTATTGGGTTCTGTTTGTTCTTAGAACAGCTTTGGTTAGTTGAGTTCTTTCGCGGAAGCTGTTCAGTAGTTAGCGTAGGTCATCGCTGAATGTTGGCGCTCAGCAGTGGTGACGTCAGCAGTAGTGGTTGTATTCAGCAGTCGTAGCGAGATCAGCAGTCGCTGAGCAGTAGCGAGTGCGCTAGCGTGTTTCAGTAGTGGGTGCTTGTACGTCGTCGTTTGGATTAGTTGGAACGACAGCGTTTTGGGGTTAGCGAAGAAGAATCAGCTGTGAGTTGTGTTAGCGTCAGCTGGGTGAGAGATCTGTTGTAGCGTTGTTAACAGCTGTTAGTTAGGATTCAGCAGTGAGTAGCGGGTAACGTGTCCAGTTGCGACAGAGTTCTCTGCGAAGTCGTTTGAGTTAGTAGCGATCGTTGCTTTGGCTTAGTGAGAGATCTGTTGCGAGATCTGTTTTTAGAGTTGGAATATTAGTTGCGATAGTTTAAGCTGTCGATGGAGTTGTTCTTATTTTCTATCAGCAATGAGATTAAATGGAGAGCTTGGCTTTGTTCTCTATTATTGTTCCCGACACTTAGAATATTTTCCGATTTACAAATTCTGTCGCGATACCCTAGCTACTGTTCACCGAACCTTATCTTCTTCGATTTCCGGTGGTAGGCAGCTCCGACGAAGGCGAGAGTGGTAGCGTTGGACTCCTCTTACTGAGACGCCTCGTTTGGATATTGTTTTCAAACGTTTTCTTGAAGCTGGTGAGGTGTGCGAAGACATCTCCCTTGTGTAGTCTGTTGGCATAAGCGTCGGATTTCGCTCCTAGATTTTTGGGGTAAGTTCAGCTCCTGCCTTTAAGCTTGTTAGAGATTTCTGTGGTGTTCGATGAGGTAGGATAGCGCTGGTTGAGTGTAGCTCCCGGCTGTTGTTCTTCTGTGCTTCGGTCTTTGAGCAGTTGTTGTGTTGCCGTTGAGCAGGTGGTGGATCTGCGTTATTGTGGCAATCTGCTTTGTTGTAATTATAGCTCAGAAGATTTGAGGTACGGATGTGAGCTTGTTTACAATTTAGGATTGAGCATGGATTATATGTTTGCTTGCTGTGTATGCTGTGTGCTGTTATTATCTGTGCCTGTGCTATAATATCAGCTGTTACATTTGCATACAAGCTTATTTATGTCGAGCCCTGTTTTGCTAGCTATGCCTGTTCTGTTGAATTGTGAGTACCAGGATGCTATGTTCAAGGACGAGCGGGTAGTTCCCGTATATCTTGGAGGCTGAGCGGGTAACTCCCGTTCCTCAATCTCCCTGCTGGGTTTGTTAGCTGCTATGAGCGGAGTGGGTAGCTCCCACATCTCATGAGTGAGCAACAATATGTGGAGCTGTTTGTTAGCATCTGGTATGGTGTACTGGAGATGAGTGGGTAGCTCCCATGTGCTCAGTATACTCGTGGCCACTACTGATTGTTCCTTTGATCAGATCTTGCTGTTGAGCTGTTGTTGAGATCCTTTGGCTCCCTGCTTTCAGTGGTAGTCTTGATCCCTTGCATAGCATGTACATATTTATCTGTGTTTTCCCTATGCTGTTTATGCTGCTCTCCGTACTGGGGTTTGACCCCGAGGTCCCTCTGGGGCTGGTGTTTGTTGCCTGTGTGTTGTTTCCAGGTTTCCCAGGTTTCTCTGCTAGTCGTGGCTTTGACCCAGCTGGAGGTGCCCCAGGAGGTGGATAGAGTGTCCCAGTTAGCGTATAGCATATATGTACTAGTACTGTTAGCCAGGGAATGCCCTGTGCTTGTGGGATTGTGTTATCCGTTGTAGTACTGGTAATTGTATTTGTATAAGTGCTGTACTGTTGTATCATGTATTTGTAAACTGGGATATTTTAAGTATGATTGTATTTTAAATTATATGTTTTAAACCGTCAGGCCAAAAGCGAAAATTTTAAGCCACTTTTTGTATGCTTCCGCTATGTTTGCGTGGTTTAACTCTGAGTAGAGCACGAGGCCTGACATCTTGGGTATGGAAGTGTTGTCTAGCTTTAGGGCTTAGGTAGATTTCTTCCATGGTGTGGTGCGCTTTTGACCTCAGTTTGGAGAGAAGTGGAACTTCTACGGTCATGATTCTTGGTCAAAGATTCCGTTGATATCGGCTATGTAGATGTTCGGACTGTTATCTTTGGAGAATTTCGGGTTCATGATCTATGCCTTAGACAAATCCTCATAGTCTTGCGTGGAGCTTAGGGACATCCCCATCGCTCGAGATTTCCTTGATGTGTTTCCCAAGGAGATTCCTGGATTTCCCCCGAGAAAGGAGATAAACTTCAGCATTGAGTTGGTGCCGGGGACCGCCCCTATTTCGAGAGCCTCGTATCGTTTGGCGCTAGCAGAGTTGAAAGAGCTGAAGGTCCAATTAAGCGACTTGTTGGAGAAAGGATTTATTAGACCAAGTATTTCATCGTGGGGAGCTCTGATCCTTTTTGTGAAGAAAAAGGATGGGTCTATGAGAATGTGTGTTGACTTTTGGCAGTTTAACAAAACGGCATTGAAGAATAAGTATCCACTGCTGAGGATTGATGATCTGTTCGATCAGCTGCATGGTTTAGCTGTGTATTGTAAAATCGATTTGCGATCTGATTATCACCAGTTACGAATTAGATACGTTGATGTAGCGAATAAGGCGTTCCAGACTAGATACGGGCATTATGAATTTCTGTGATGCCGTTTGGATTGACGAATGCGCCTGCTATCTTCATGGACTTGATGAATTGCGTCTTTAGAGAGTACATTGATCGCTTCGTGATTGTCTTTATCAACGACATTCTTTGTACTCTAGGAGCTATAGAGAGTGTTGGGGACGATGGCGGATCCGGATCCCGTTTCCCGGGGGCGCAGCGGAAGTTTAAAAGTTTTGCCCCGAGAAACGTTCAATACATCAAATCGATTCTATAATCCATGCATAGGATGTTTGAATCGTTACCTTGCTGGCGTCTAGGCGTCTGGCCCCGACCAGTTTCACAAGGAAACCGGCACTTCAAACGGTAGGCGACGGTAGATCGTCAATCAGGTCCACGACCGGAAGCACGAATCCTTCGTCAGCCTGCACTAGAAGGAATGAGAATTCGACACGAACGGAATCTCCTTGTCGCGGTGATCGAAACAAGTCCGATGACGAGGCTGCGGCGCGTGCGGCGGTCGTCGGCGGCGCGTGGCGCTCGGCGGCGGCGTGAGGTTTGTGGAGAGGAGAGGGGCGGCGGCCAAGTGGAGGCTAGGGTGTGAAGTGTGTTATCTTGTGTGAAGCCCTAGGTCTAGCATAAGTAGACCAATGATGGGCTTTCACTAGCCCAATGGACCTGGGGCGGGCCCAGGTCCGTATGAACATTCGTTTCAACCGTACCACCGTGGCTTCATCACAATTCCAATCGACGATCAGATCGGACCGATCGACTCAGTTTCCAAAACTGAATATTATGATGTGAAAACAATTTTCAGATCACCTAGACCAAAATTACAGTTTAGCCCCTCAACTATTGGGAAATCGCAATTTGACCCCTGTTGACTTTTAGGAAGTCGCACTTCCTAAATTCCTCCTCCTATGCTCAACACATTGAGCTCAGTTTCCGTGCGGGAATCGTGAATCCAGTACTTGTGTGACCCTCAATGGTTCAGGGATACAGCTAGCCGTGGGCCCACAACCATTGTGACTCCGAAATCACAATTTCGGACTGACCCATCGGATCATGGTAAAGCGCCTAGCAACATCGCCCCATGATCCCCTAGGTATCACTGATAGTGCCTGCAAGAACCAGTTGGTCATGGTTAGCGTACAGTACGGTCCTTTCAACACATATATCCCGATCAGATCAACGACCATTGGTAAATCGAGAGTCGTTAGAGATCCGATAGCTATGCATACATCTTGGAGATCGAATAGTGACATCGCGAGTGTAACTAGGTAAACCCATTTACCTAAAACACATCCAGTACTCTGGCCAGGGATTTATACACTATTATCCCCTCAGATAGCATAGGATATCCACGCATGAAAGCGAGCGGTGAATCCTCGACAATGAAGCATCGACTCCTACATGCATCGGGACCTCACCCAATCCCGCCGCCTAATGACCCCAAATGAGTCGGCAAATGGGTCGAAGTGAGGCGTCTATCATGTAGAGTCTCAATGACGTTTCGAGTAGTGAGGACTAATCAGTACAACCAAGACCTCGGACTTATCCACTCGACAAATGGTAACCACTTGGAAAGTCCGAACGAGGGTAGTTCGATAGATCACCAGGTCACTATCCATTTGCATGCTCAGAACATCACAATGTTCCCTACCAATGAAACATGGTACTTCACATCGCAGATGCTAGTCTCAAGCTCGGGTGGCCTTATCCTCATTTTGATGGCCCAATCGACTAGGAACGAGTTCAGAATGCACAGTGACTATTAGATGTGTTTCATGATAGCCATCATATCCACTATCACATCTAACATACACTATGGTGCATTCTAGGTCTTTATCCAATACAATTGTTAACATTATAATCATAATGAAAATAAAGAATGCCATAAAGAAATGCGAATACCATATATAAAGATTGTTGTACACAAGAGTCAATAAATCCCACACGTCACAAGTTGGCTAGTTGGGCATCTACTCTAACAGAGAGCATAAGGAGCATCTGAGACTAGTGTTGCAGAAATTGAGGGACTCACAGCTATATGCAAAGTTCACCAAGTGTGAGTTTTGGTTGGATAAGGTGATATTTTTGGGTCATGTAATTTTTTCACAAGGTATTTCGGTGGATCCTAGTAAGGTCAAAGCAGTTCTTAACTGGGAGCGACCTAGGAATGTTTTGTAGATCCATAGTTTCTTGGGTTTGGCTTGCTATTATTGGCGTTTTATTGAGGGATTTTCTTCAATAGCCAGGCCGATGACACAGTTGACCCAGAAAGATAGGAGATTTATCTGGACTGACGAGTGCGAGTCTACTTTCCTTTTGCTTAATAAGAATTTGACTACTGGTCCTGTGTTGACTTTACCTTTGGGTTCTGGAGGTTTTATGGTGTGTTCTGATGCTTCTTTGAGTGATTTGGACTATGTAGTGATGCAGAATGGGTGAGTGATAGCTTATGCGTCTCGGCAGTTGAAACTTCACGAGACCAGATACCCCGTTCACGATTTAGAATTGGCAACCATCATTTTTCTTTGAAGATTTGGCGTCACTATTTATATGGTGAGCAGTTTGTGGTGTACACCGACCACAAGAGTTTGAAGTACATCTTCACTCAATCGGACCTGAACATGAGGCAGCGTCATTGGATGGAGTTGCTCAAGGATTTCGATTGTGAAATTCAGTACCAACCTGGGCGCATGAACTTAGTGGCCGATGATTTGAGTAGAAAGGCTCAACCAGCGATGTTAACTTTATTGAGCATATCAAAAGTCCATGAGCATTTGGGGACTTCTGGATGCATTTTCAGTTGGGTGATGAGTACTTCGTGCTTTATTCTTTTCAGGTCAAACTACAGATCATAGCAGACATTAGAGCGGCATAAAGAACTAACCCGTACATCCATGAGCTAAATATTAAAGACCAGAATGGTCAGTCAAATTACTTTACTGTTGCTTCTGATGGATGCCTGAGATTCCACGGTATACTAGTGGTTCCAAATTTGATAGACCTGAAGGAGAACATCTTGAGTGAAGCCCATTGAAGTCGTTAAAGCGTACATCCGGGCGAGAAGAAGATGTACCATGCCTTAAAGTCGCACTATTGGTGGGAAGGCATGAGGAACGATATTCGAGATTTGTGGCAAAATGTTTGAATTTCCAACAGGTCAAGGCTGTTGAGTTAAGCGTGCAAGGGTGAGAACAGTACTGGGATGGGTGACCTCCTGGGAAGTTCTCGTACGTCAAGCTGCTGACGTTGCGCCGCTTGATCTGGTTGGCCATGTGGGCTGTAAAAGTGTGATGCCAGATCTTAACGGGTAATACTATCTCTGCTGGGGATAGGGCCGGCGGTAGGGGAAGGGTAAGACTGATCTCTAAGGGAATTGAGACAGCACCAGCAGTTAGACACGCACCTCCCCTGTCAGGCCCCGTGCTAACTACTAACGATTAACACGTAATAAGCGCATAAACACGGAAGCTTAAAAGTAGGGCTTAAAAATTTTTGAAATACAATAGGCCTGAAATTCAAATCATACATTCAAAATAGCGATAACAAAATACGAGTTGACTCAAACTCCAACACAACAAGTATCAATCAGAAATATAAATCCCCGATACATGATAACACGGGGCATCCCCCGGTTCAATACATATCATATATATAGACTGGGACTCAAGGACGCGGGGATCGACCAGCTGAACTTCCACTCGGTCCAGCTTGATTACCTAGAGCTCATGCAAATGGGCAAGACAGACCCAAACAAAACAAAAGCAGGAAACAAGTACGAGGTCAAGCCTCAGTACGAAGAGCTATCAAAGCAGGTAAACATGCAACATGCTACTAATCAATGCTATGAATGCATGAGGGCTATCAAGAAATCGGATAGCTAGACCAGTCTATCAACTGGCAACTCAAATCAAGCCTCTATACCACGGTCTATCAACCGGGAAATCATCGGCCCGTGATCATCGGGGCCCGTCAGCCCATCACAGCTCGGTGGTAGACACTCGAATCCGGTAGTCACCACTCCGACGATAGCGTTGGACCTTTCGGGCGCGACCCACCAGTCGACCAGTCCCAACGTGGCACCCAATCAGGTAATCAAATCAATCTGTCAAAGGCTCAATATGTATGCATGATTCCAATCAATATCAATGCTCAATGCATACAATGCACAATACGTAAAACAGAATGTAACTCAATCATTCAACATACTGATTCACGTAATTCACAGCAGCAAGATTCACAACATCAATCACAGCATGTTTATGCCTAAAGCTGCTAAGAGCTGCTCAATCCGTACCTTACAATGCACATAAAACAGAATGTAACTCAATCATTCAACATACTGATTCACGTAATTCACAGCAGCAAGATTCACAACATAACATCCAGCATGTTTATGCCTAAAGCTGCTAAGAGCTGCTCAATTCGTACCTTTCCTCCTTCGAATTACCTAACAGATTCCTCCTGGCTCCAATCACGCAGCAGGACACTTCCTAGAAGCTGAAATCTGTTACAACATAGCTAATATCTTAGCTCAATCTCATCATAAGTACGCTAACCCTACGGCCAGAAGTCTAATTCAATTCCTACACTTCTACGCAGGCATTAACTACTAAAACCGAGCTCAAACAACAAGAATTGCTCACCCAAAAGCTCACGCTAGCAGCAGAACGCTCGCACAGGCTTATCTCAAAAGCTTCGAACTCCAGTAGTTTAGCGTTTCCACTTCCAGCGCAAATACACCGTCTAAAAAGGGTAGCAAACTAAAGAGCTAAGCAAGGGGAATCCAGCGCCACTAAAATCTCCAAAAACAGAGGATAGAGGCGACGGGAAACGGCGGTGGAATTTCACGGTGAACA
>KV006900.1:265690-279225 GCA_001598015.1 Dorcoceras hygrometricum
TCAGGATCCATCAAACTCTCCTCGATGTCCACTGCATTGTTCACAGCATCCATGAAAGTTGCCGGGGACCCAGATAGCACCATCCGATACAGGTCAGGTCTCAAGCCCTTCAAAAACTTGTTCCTCTTTGTTCGCTCTTGATTCGCCACAGCTGGCATGTACACTAGAAGCGCAGAAAACCGCCTCGCATACTCGGCCACACGTATATCACCTTGCTTCAGGTTATCAAACTCACGTTCCCGACTAGCGAAGTAGGACTCTGGGGTGTATTCGCATTGAAAGGCCTCGCAGAAAACATCCCAAGTGAGCATCGTCCCACTGTCTCGAAGCATTCTCGAAGTACTCCTCCACCAGCGCTGAGCATCATCTCGCAGCTGCAGCACTGCCAACTTCAGTCTCTTTTCTGGAGCATACTCCAGGGTATCAAACAGCTCCTCCATCTGATCAAACTCACGTTCCCGACTAGCGAAGTAGGACTCTGGGGTGTATTCGCGTCGAAAGGCCTCGCAGAAAACATCCCAAGTGAGCATCTTCCCACTATCTCGAAGCATTCTCGAAGTACTCCTCCACCAGCGCTGAGCATCATCTCGCAGCTGCAGCACTGCCAACTTCAGTCTCTTTTCTGGAGCATACTCCAGGGTATCAAACAGCTCCTCCATCTGAACAAGCCACGCCTCAGCCCTAGTGCCACCCTCGGTACCGGCCAACGTCGGTGGGTTCGTCCGCTGAAATCGGGCTATCTGCTGGTCGCGAGAAAAATCTCAAAACGACGACGCATCTACTAAACCAAACGACGTCATTTTACATACGTAAGCAAATCTGCTAACAGCTGATCTCTCAAACGAAAAGCTCAAAACGCAGCGTTTCCACTAATTCAAACGACGTCGCTTCTCAACGCTTTCGCACAAGCGCGCCTGCTGATCAGCAGCAACCATCGCAACACAAACTACCAGCAGCAAGGAATACGTCACGCTTACGTCATCATATCTATCGACAGCTCTTGCAACCAGTTTCTCAAATCATCAGCTGATCACTGTTCATAAGCGCCTCTGCTGAATCTAGTAGTCAACGCTCCAAACATGTTGACTAACACGTGTCACTTCCTCGCTCAATCTCACGCTACGCACGATGTCTACCAGCAGCAACTTCAATTCGCACCAAAGCCAGCAGATCTTCATGCGTCACGCTGATGTCACCATATCTGCTGATTCCAATTCCACCAGCAGGTGCTACAGTAACTTTGACCAACGTTGACTCCGCTACAGTAGCGTGCTATTAACAGCTTTGCACCAAAATTTGCTACGATATAATTCTCCAAAATTCAACGCAACATTCGAAATCAGCCGGAACTTCAATTCTTTCGCAAATTCCTCAAAACACACGTGATTAATCCCAAATCAAATCAATTAATCACTAATATAACTTCTCAATCCTCACATTCTCCCCAACTTAAGAGATTTCGCCCTCGAAATCAAAGGCAGACACAGGGAAGAACACATCAAACATGCAAATCAGCACCAAAATTCGAAGCAAAAATCAAAGATTTACCTGGAAATTATGCAATCTCAGCGCTCAAACAGGTGAGGCCATTCCTGCCTCATCTTCTCCTACGCACTCCCCTGACTCATGGGCCTAACAGTCCAACCCTAACGCACATAATAGGTGCACTCTGCGCTGTCACATTATAAGGAAATAAAGTTGCACATTGGCTAACAGCTATAGCTTTTGGCCTAGTGGTAAGCGCTTGATCCTAACAAAGGCTGAGAGGATGAGACCTGGAGGGTTGTTGCAGAGTTTAGAAGTGCCTCAATGGAATTGGGAGTATATTGCAATGGATTTTGTGACCCACTTACCTCGTTCGAACAGGGGTTGTGATGCAATTTGGGTAGTGATTGATAAACTTTTTAAGTTAGCCCACTTCATTCCCTACGACATAAGATGTTCGATGAAAAAAATGGCGAGGATATACATTGACCATGTGGAATGAAGTGCCGGTTTCTATAGTGTCTGATAGAGATCCAAGGTTTACTTCCAGGTTTTGGAAGATTCTGCCAGCAGCAAGAGGTTCAAAATTGGCTATGAGTATAGCTTATCATCCCAGACAGATGGTCAATCCGAGAGAACCATACAGACTTTTGAGGATATGCTGCGAGCTGTGGTCATGGATTTCAGTGGTGGCTGGCAAGATTCCTTACCCTTGGTTGATTTTTCGTATAATAACAGCTACCAAGTGACTATCGGGATGACACCATTTGAAGCTTTGTATGGCAGGAAGTGCAGATCGTCGGTTGTTGGGAAGAAGTCAGAGAGAAACAGTTGTCTACTCCGGAGTTTGTGCAGAATATGAAAGATCAGTTTGAGATGATTCAGGGAAGGATGAAGACTGCACAAGATCGTAAAGCTAGCTATGCTTACAGAAGGCGTAGGGCTTTAGAATTTCAGGTTGGCGATCAAGTATTTTTGAAAGTTTCTCCTTTCAAGAGCGTGATGAGATTTAAGATCAAGGGTAAATTAGCTCAAAGATTCATTGGACCGTTCGGGATTATAGAAAGGATTGCATCCTTGGCGTATCGATTGCAGCTGCCTGCTGAGTTAGCAGCGATGCATGACGTGTTTCATGTATCAATGTTGAGGAAATATGAGCCAGATCCTTCCCATGTGTTAAGGGACCGATGAAGTTGAGCTGGATCAAACTTTGAGCTATATTGAGTATCCAATGCAGATTCTGGATAGGAAGGAGAATTGAGAAATAAGACCATTCCGTTGGTAATGGTTTAGTGGAGCAAGAACGATAAAGAAGGAGCTACCTGGGAATTGGAAGAAAAGATGAGACAAGAGTGGCCTCATCTGTTTGAGTATGCGCAGTATTAATTCAGGTAATTTTTCTGCTTGCTGGTTGGTATTTTGGGCACATTTGTACTCTTGGTTAGTGGCTTCTGGTAGAGTGCTGGATGGTTGTATGTTTCAGCTTTAGATGTTTCCTGATATTCTTTCGATTCTCAGTTATAGATATGGTTTGATTTCAAAGACGAAATAATTACATAGTTGGGAAGAATGTGAGGACTGAAATTATTATATGGTAATTAATAAGTTAACCAGATCGGATAATGGTTAACAAATGGAGATATTCAGCTTGGTAAGCTGCTGGTAAGAAGAGACCAGCTTAGATGCGTGTTGCTCCAAGTTCTCGTATCAAACTGGTTTTGTAAACTGTTCTAAGTCCAACGTGATCTGGTTCCATCTTAGAGGTCTGCTGGTGGGTTTCGAGGTTTAACCGAGGCCAGTTCTGGTGTGAGCTGGTTGGCAGTTTTGTAACGCCCCAAAATCCATAGGACCACAATTTTAAACCCTTTTTACTTTAAGGGTCATGTGATATTTCCAGTTTCAGATTCCAGCTTTAAGTTCATATTTAATTGCTTAAAAATGCTGATTTCAGATTTATGACTGGGGACACGACGCGGAATGTTTCTAGGCTGATTTTGCCTCAAGCACAAGACACGAGCAGATTTCAGATTTTGTTCGAAAATGCTTTCAAATTGAACAAATTGTTCTCTTCAAAATCCTTTTGCAAAATTCCAAATTTAAAACAGTAGATGTAAAATTTTTACAAATCTTTCAAAAAGGAAAATAGTTGGTAGGAATCCCATGCCTACTCGAGTGTTTTCACCTAATGACAATCATGCTCTTTTATATGATTGCTTACGAGAAGTTAGAGTTCACTTTCATTTGTAAAGAAAATCTTTCCTGCTCTTTAAAACTCTCTGGAGCTTGTCGTGGTGCTTGAGGATAATTGCAGGAACCCGCTGTCTCTGTGTTTCCAGTGTTAAGGCAAGTAAAAAGCTGATTCTTGCTACACCATTTAAAGAATATATTGTTTTCTTCAGTTCTGTTTGCTTGCCTATTTAATATAAAGATATGGCAATGTTCAAGCATGTTTATGAAATTGAAAGATCGGGTTCATTGTGGTTCTTGTTTTAAAAAGAATGCCAGTATGTTTTAAATGCAGATTTTGAAGTAGATGTTGTTTTAAAAACATTGAGCACTCAGATTCTAGTTTATCGAAAGGTTATGAAGTCCTTCCTCCTGGTGCATGGCGATGTCTGGACTCGACTCTGAGTAATCGGCGATGCTGGTCAAATCGGTATTTTGTTCCGGTTAGATAGGCGGAGCTGGTATCATGGAAGTCATCGAGATGTTGCAGCACTAGTTCAGTAGCCAATTCTGTTTTCTCCATTCTAGCGACAAGATTCTTTGATCAAATCTGAAATTTCCATGTTGGATCTGAATTTCCTGTCATATCTTTTTCGTGAGTCAAATATGTTTTACTCCTAAGAAAATATCTTTACAATCACATCTCCCGCTAGCTCCATCAACCCAGAACTCAAATCTGTTTCACGCTAGCACTACTATTACATAGTCAAAACAGCTTCGATGCTAGAGATACATCTAAAGTCAAATCTGATTACGCTAATGGTACTGTTCATTTACCACATCTGTTTTTTTTAACGTTAGCGATACTATGGTCTGACCTGTTTCCACGACTAAGATCTGTTTTGTATCCGAATACTATTTTCTTTAGCCATATCTATTTTTCACCCCAGCGGTAAGTCCCCCGTATTCGAATCTGATGCTCAGTGAGATTTCAAAGAAAATCAATTTTTGGAATGAAGTGAACCCCGGAGATTTTCAGATCTGTTTTAAATCAGCTATGAGTTTAAAGGAAGAAAAGTTAAGTTTTAAAGGATTTATGGCGTAGATAACAGACGGTCATAAAGGAAGGGTGAGCAGCTGTCAAGACAGTTGCCCCTTCATAAAGGAAGGGTGAGCAGTCGTCGAGCGTGTCGGTTTTCCCTTCATATAGGGCTTCATACCATAAAGACTTAATTCAGATTTAGCTTGAAAAGGACCTAAGGAGAGCTTCTAAGCCATAAATCACAAGAAAATAATGATGAGATCTGAGTTATTTCCCGAATCTGTTTTTACGATAGATGTTTATAATGAAATGCCTTCCTTTTAACTAAGTTATGTTAAGGTATGAGATGTCTGCCTGCATTAAGTGATTTTGTTATCCTCAGATTTACTTGCTGAGCCTCTAGGCTCATTAGCTTTTAAATGGTGCAAGTGAGACAGGTCTGGGGCAGACGGGCGGCGAGAGCTGAACCAGCTGTGGTGCGTTCTGTTTATCACATATGTTGTTGTTTTTGATCTTTTGACAAATCTGTATTAGATACATTACAACAATGTTGAATTCATATAGAATTCCAATAGTTGTAATATCGCACATTGAAACTTATATCAAATATGTTATCCGAACTTATTTCAGCTATTTATACTTGGCGCCAGTTTGTGTTTGCGTTTCGAAATTTTTCCGTGTAAGAAATACAGCTTACACAATTATCTTTCAGCCCTTCTTTTCCTTTTATTATTTTCGCTTAACCCAAATCCATTGACACCCATGGGCGTGGGCGTCACAACTTGGTATCAGAGCATAGTCCTGAGATAAACACACACTTCCGGTTGGAACAGATTTCGTCGACCGTTTCTTCAGAGCTATGCGTTTTATTTTTTGTTTCAGAGCATTTGTCATTTAAATTCAGCATGTTCTGATGTTCATATTGTGGTGGATTACGGGCTATAGATTAAGATGTCTGGCAGAGGAAGAAGTAGAAGAAACGCTTCCTTAGAAGAACCCGACCTAGACAGTAACGCTAGCATTACCCAGATTCTAAGACTGTTGGTAGAAAAATCTGGCAGAGGCAATGGCCAATCTTAGAGTAGTAGAGGACCAAGCCACGATGATCCACAAGAGAAGTTCCGAAGACAGAAGCCGACAGATTTTAGTGGTACTACAGATCCCTTAGTTGCTGAAAGTTGGATAAAGTCGATGGAGGTTATCTTTGAGTACCTCCAGATGCCAGATTTGGATTGGCCCAGGTGCGCTATCTACATGTTGAGGGATGACGCTATGATTTGGTGGGAAGGAGCCAAGCTATCTGTGGATTTGGAAAATCTTACTTGGGGAGATTTCAAGCGAGTATTCTTCGAGAAATACTTCACAGTAGACAAGAGGTCTCAGTTGAAGAGGGAATTTCTAACTTTGAAACAAGGAAGTTTGACCGTACAGGAGTATGTGCGGATGTTTGAAAGAGGATGTTATTTCGTGCCTCTTATTGGTAATGACCCAGAGGAGAAGCTGAGTCATTTTGTGGAAGGGTTAAAGCCTATGTACAAGATGAATGTGCCTCTTATTGGTAATGACCCAGAGGAGAAGCTGAGTCATTTTGTGGAAGGGTTAAAGCCTATGTACAAGATGAATGTTAGGCTATCTGTGCGTAAGACTTACAGAGAAGCAGTGGATAGAGCCCTGCGTATTGAAAGAGATTGGAAAGATGTGGAAGAAAAGACGCAACAAAAGAGGCAGACCTTTCAGTAGAAGGATCAGAGGCCGTTTAAGAAGTAGAATAAGAATCAGCAGAGGCCCCTAGAGCAGAAGCCCCTATCCATCCAACCCATTAGTGAAGTTCCTGCTCGCAGCCTCAGACCCGTGTGTTCTAAGTGTCAGAGAACTCACCCTGGTCAGTGCAGACTTGGCCAGGACGTCTGCTTCAGATGTGGTTTGCCAGGGCATATTCTTAAGAATTGCCCAAATACTAAGCAGCTGGTGGCCAGTAGAGATTTCGTGATCACAGCTGAGCAGGCCAACCCAGATTTGACGGTGGTTACGGGTAAGATCTTGATTGCTGGTATGCCCTCCATAGCTTTGATAGATTCAGGAGCTACCCTGTCAGGCCCCGTGCTAATTACTCACAATTAACACATAATAAACGCATAAACACGGAAGCTAAAAATCAGGGCTTAAAAATTTTTCGAAATCATTTGGGCCTGAACTCAAAATCATCATTCAAAATATCAATACTAAAAATATGAGTTAACTCAAACTAATACAAACCAGATAATAACAAATCTCAAATCAAATACTGATCCCCAATACATAGAAACACGGGGCATCTCCCAGTTAAATACATAATAGAATAGACTGGGACTCAAGGGAACGCAGCTGAACCTCCACTCTGTCCAGCTTGGTTACCTGATGATCCTGCAAATGGGCAACACAGACCCAAAACACAAAGCAGGAAAACAAAATACGAGGTCAAGCCTCAGTACGAAGAGCTATCAAAATAGCTAAACATGCAACATGCTATAAATCAATGTCATGAATGCATGAGGGCTATCAAAGGATCGGATAGCTAAACCAGTCTATCAACTGGCAAATCAAATCAAGCCTCTATACCACGCACAGCCAATCAACCGATGGAAATCATCGGTCCGTGATCATCGGGGCCCATCAGCCCATCACAGCTCGGTGGTAGACACTCGAATTCGGTAGTCACCACTCTGATGATAGCGTTGGACTTTTCGGTCATGACTCATCAGTCGGCCAGTCACAACATGGCACCCAATCAGGTCATCAAATCAATCTGTCAAGGCTCAATATGTATGCATGTATGCCAATCAATATCAAAGGTCAATGCATACAATGCCCAATACGTAAAACAGAACATATATCAATCAATTCAACATTTCAGTTTCACGTAATGCACATAACAGCTTTAAACAGACTTCACAACATGAAATATAGCCATGTCCACGCTCTAGGCTGCTAAGGGCTGCTCAATTCGTACCTTCACAGCTTCAATATACCTTAACAGGTCTCACAAACCACGGCCAGCAACTAAATCAAGCCCACGGCCCTTGAAGCTTCACGGCCCAACTCCACTAAAAATCCTGAGAGCTGAAATCCAAAAGCTTAAACCCGCAGGAGAAAACACGGCACAGGTTTCTCCAGGAAGCTTCGAACACCAGAAGCTTCACGCTTCCACTCCAGCGTTAATTCAGGGTCTAAAATGGGTAGTAATCGAAAGAGCTAAGCTAGGGGAGTCCAGCTCAACCAAGATCGTCAAAAACAGCTGGAATCGACAGAAATCTAAGGAAGAAATGTTCGAGTGAACAGTGTCGGTCGAGGGTTTCTACAGGGAAGAGGATAAAAAATATCGGGTTGAGAAAATGTTCTAAGTGTAACTCAACACTTGTATTTAAATCCTCTAATCAAACTCTATCGAACAAGACAATCCCTGACTTAAACAGATTTCTATATCAAATTCTAGCGCCAAACAGATTTCTCAAACAGCGGTTAAACCACCAAATTCCAGCGTTAACAACAAACGCTCACGCACAAGCCAAAACGACAGTGCATAGGTAAAACAGATCTCAGCGCTCAACACAACAGATCTCAGCGCTACCACTAAAACAGATCTCTACGCCTTAGCAACGCAGAAAGCTAAAACGACGACGTAGCCACTAATCCAAACGACGTCGCATAGCGAAACAGATCTCTCCTCTAATCGCAATGCTAGCGCTCGAAACAGATCTATCAACTAAACGCGCTACACCAGACGTCAACTTTACATGTTGACCAACGCGTGGCACTCTCTCATGCAACGCTCTATGCTACCAGATCTCTACACGCGAACAATCACCCACGTTCATTACAATGAAACCAGATCTCTCAATTCAGCGATCACCCGCTACAGTTCCGTTGACCAACGTTGACATCTGAAAATGCGAAAAGAAAAGCGCTGCACACTCAACTAACCAGATCTCACCAAAACGCAGAGTTTTTACCCACTTCTCACGCAAAACACGCTAACACTCAGGGAACCAGATTTCTATCAAAATCTAACAAATTCGATCCCAATTCTCAACCATATTTCACCCGATAATCCCGAACTAAAATCTGGACAACTCCAACTAGAGATCTGAATTTCTCAAACTGATTCCTCACATTCTCCCCACCTTAAGAGATTTCGTCCTCGAAATCAAAGGCAAACAAGAGCAGAAACAATCAAACATGCAATTCAGCACAAACACTACTCAAATTCGAAGCAAAAACCAGTAATTTACCTGGAAAATCTGCACGATCAGTGCTCAAACAGATGAGACCAGTCTTGTCTCATCTTCTCCTCAACTTCCCAGGTTGCTTCTTCTCGGCCATGCTTGCTCCATTGGACCATCACCAACGGAATTATCTTGTTTCTCAGCTGCTTCTCCTTCCTATCCAGGATCTGCACTGGATATTCAACATAGCTCAAGGTAGAATCCAGCTCAACTTCGTCAGTTCTCAAAACATGGGACGGATCTGGCTCATATTTTCTCAGCATAGACACATGAAAGACATCATGCATCACTGCTAACTCCTCAGGCAGCCTCAATCTATAAGTCAACTGTCCAATCCGCTCAACAATCTCAAAAGGACCAACGAATCTAGGAGCTAATTTGCCATTAAATTTGAATCGCAAAAACGCTCTTGAACGGAGAAATCTTGAGAAACACACGATTGCCAACATCAAACTCTAACGGTCGACGTCTTCTATTTGCATAGCTAGAGAAACGGTCTTGAGCAGCTTTCATTCTACTCCGAATCAAATCAATCTGATCTTTCATATGCTGCACAAATTCAGGGGTAGAAAGCTGTCTCTCACCAACTTCTTCCCAACAAATCGGGGATCCACACTTACGACCATACAACGCTTCAAATGGAGCCATTCCGATAGTCACTTGGTAGCTGTTGTTATACGAAAACTCAACCAACGACAAAGAATCCTGCCAGCCACCACTGAAATCCATCACTACTGCACGCAGCATATCCTCCAAAGTCTGAATAGTCCGCTCAGACTGGCCATCTGCCTGTGGGTGATAGGCTGTACTCATAGCCAATCTCGAACCCATCACTGCTTGCAAACTCTTCCAAAATCGAGAGGTGAATCTCGGATCTCTATCGGACACTATCGAAACCGGAACTCTATGCAATCTAACCACATGGTCGATATACAATTTCGCCATTTTCTTCATCGAACACCTCACATCATAGGGAATGAAATGGGCTGACTTAGAAAGTCTATCGATCACAACCCAAATAGCATCGCATCCCCTGCTTGATCGAGGTATATGAGGTACAAAATCCATGGCGACGTGCTCCCAATTCCATTGGGGCACCTCTAAACTCTGCAACAATCCACCAGGTCTCATCCTCTCAGCCTTGACCTGTTGGCAATTCAGACATCAAGCAACAAAACCAGAGATGTCGCTCTCATACCTGCCCACCAGTAGTGAGACTTCAAGGCATGATACTGTTGGCATCCGGATCACGCCCCCCCGGCGAGGCCAGCGGAAGAACCAAGTAACCATGTGCCGGGAGCGATCAATCGATGACATCAAGATCATGACATTCATAGGGTGTTCAAAAGATACCTTGCTGGAACTTGTGCTCGGGCGGCCTTATCCTCATTTTGACGGCCCAATCGACTAGGAACATGTTCAGAATACACAGTGACTATTAGATGTGTTTCATGATAGCCGTCATACCCACTATCACATCTAACATACACTTTAGTGCATTCTTGGTCTTTACTCAACACAATTGTTAATCATCATACAACACAATGAAAGTAAAGAATGCGATATGAATAAATGCGAATATCATATATAAAGATTGTTTCATACAAGAGTCTACAAACCCACATGCCACAAGTTGGCTAGTTGGGAATCTACTCTAACAATCTCCCACTTGCCCTAAAGCCAACTACTCATCAGACGCAGTCCCATTGTTTCGCGATGTTTTTCAAACAAGGGTCCAGGCAAGGGCTTCGTAAGTGGATCAGCAACGTTGTCTGCAGAGGCGACTCTCTCAACTGCTATGTCACCTCTAGCCATAATATCCCGGATTATGTGGTATTCCCTCAGTATGTGTTTGGATCTTTGGTGAGACCTAGGCTCCTTTGCTTGCGCAACGGCACCCGTGTTGTCGCAGTACATCGGGACTGGACCAACTCCATTAGAAATGACGCCCAACTCTTGGACGAAATTCCTTATCCAAACGGCCTCCTTAGCAGCAGCTGATGCTGCGCTGTACTCAGCCTCAGTGGTTGAATCCGCGATGGTGTCTTGCTTGGAACTCTTCCAAGAGACAGCACCACCATTGAGCATGAATACAAATCCAGATGTTGATTTCGAATCATCCACGTCACACTGGAAGCTAGAATCAGTGTAGCCTTCCAGTTTCAGTTCACCACCCCCATAGACCATGAACATATTCTTAGTCCTTCGTAAGTACTTAAGAATATCCTTCACAGCCTTCCAATGCAATTGGCCGTGGTTGGCCTGGTAGCGGCTCGTGACACTCAGAGCATATGCGACATTCGGTCTAGTCGAGATCATGCCATACATAATACTACCTATTGCCGAGGCATATGGCACACGTGTCATACTCTCTATCTCCTCATCAGTCTTCGGACACATAGACTTAGATAGAGTGACCTCGTGGCACATAGGTAGGTGTCTTCTCTTGGACTCTTCCATGGAGAACCTCTTAAGTATGGTATCGATGTAGGTAGCTTGGGTGAGTCCGAGCATCCGTTTAGATGTATCCCGATAGATCTGTATTCCAAGAATATAGGATGCTTCACCCATGTCCTTCATCAAAAATCTACTAGACAACCATACTTTAGTTGACTGCAACATTCCTACATCATTCCCAATGAGTAGAATGTCATCAACATAAAGTACGAGGAATGTCACAGCGCTTTTTAACTACCTTCTTATAGACACATGGCTCCTCGGGATTCTTGATGAAACCAAATTCCTTAATTTTTTCATCGAATCTCAGGTTCCAACTTCGCGATGCTTGTTTGAGACCGTAGATCGATCTCTGAATCTTGCATACCTTATGCTCGCTTCCAACGGATGTGAAACCCTCAGGCTGCGTCATATAGATCTCTTCCTTAATGTTTCCATTAAGGAACGCATTTTTCACATCCATTTGCCATATCTCATAGTCGTACCATGCGGCTATGGCTAATAAGATTCTAATTGACTTGAACATTGCGACTGGCGAGAAGGTTTCATCATTGTCAACACCTTGCCTTTGAGTGTAACCTTTCGACCAGTCGTGCCTTGTAGGTCATTACCTTACCATCAGGCCCAAGTTTCCTCTTGTATACCCATTTGCACCCAATAGGAACAATTCCTTCGGGAGGGTTAACAAGAGTCCAAACTTGGTTAGCATACATTGAATCAAACTCAGACTGCATTGCTTCAAGCCACAAATTAGAATCAGCATCGGAAATTGCCTCCTTGAAAGTCCTTGGATCAGATCCAACAACTTGATCAGATTGATCATCTTCAAGGAGAAAACCATATCTCTCAGGAGCCCTAGGAACCCTTTCGGATCTCCTAGGTGCGACCATTTCTGGTACTGGCTCTGGAGGTGCGGGAGACTCACCTGGTACTTCTATTGGATCTCGAACCTCTTCGAGTTCTACTATTTTGCCTTTTCTATCAAGTAGAAATTCCCTTTCCATAAAGGTGACATTCCTAGAAACAAACACTTTTGTTTCGCTGGGATAGTAGAAGTAGTATCCAATGGAATTCTTTGGATACCCAATGAAGTAGCATAAGATGGATCTCGTATCCAGCTTATCTCCCACTGTCTGCTTCACGTAAGTAGGACATCCCCAAATCCTCATAAATGAGTACTTGGGTGGTTTGCCCATCCATATCTCATATGGGGTCTTGTCCACTGCCTTGGTGTGGACATTGTTCAACAACATTACCTCCGTTTCGAGCGCATAGCCCCAAAACGAGGTGGGAAGTTCAGTGAAGCTCATCATAGATCGAACCATGTCCAACAAGGTCCGATTACGACGCTCCGCTACACCATTGAGCTGTGGTGTGGCCGGAGGGGTCCACTGTGAGAGAATCCCATTCTCTTTCAGATAGTCTTGAAATTCAGCACTTAAGTATTCACCACCTCGATCAGATCGAAGTGCTTTAATACTTCTGCCTAATTGATTTTCTACTTCAGCCTTGAATTCTTTGAACCTTTCAAAGGATTCAGATTTGTACTTCATCAAGTACAAGTACCCATACCTAGAGTAATCATCGGTAAAGGTGATGAAGTATGTGTGACCATATTCAGTACCAAAGCTAAACGGGCCGCACACATCAGTATGGATCAAATCCAATAGGCCTTGAGCACGCTCACCCTTGCCCTTGAAGGGTTGCTTGGTCATCTTTCACTTAAGACAAGATTCACAAGTCGATAGAGAGTTAATGTCTGACAAATCAAACAGGTCACTCCTAACTAACTTGTTCATCCTACTTAGAGAAATGTGACCTAGCCTAGCGTGCCAAAGTTGTGCTGGATTCAAGTTATCGTGTTTCCTTTTAATCGTTGTTGTATGTGCTTCGACATCGCGAGTTGGAACGTCTTTTAATTTTAAGGTGTATAAATCGTTTTCGCGTTCCCCAATTCCAATCAAACATTCATTCTTGTAAATATTGCAAATCGAATTAGCAAACATACAAGAATATCCATCTCTATCAAGCATAGGTATAGAAATAATGTTTTTAATCAATTCAGGAACAAATAAAACGTCTCGTAACAACAACTTAAAATCTGAAGATAGAAATAAATAAAT
>KV006901.1:29138-39462 GCA_001598015.1 Dorcoceras hygrometricum
CGCCCGCCGTACGCGGCGGGCGTGCGGTGGCGAAGTGGCAGGAAATTTTTTTTTTTTTTTAAATCTGAGATCTGATGCAATACAGGTACAATATATGTATTGACAGATCCGAGCCAAAGCTCTGATACCACTGTTGGCGCAGCGGCGGATCCGGATCCCGCTCACGGGGCGCAGCGGAAGATTTAAAATTTTGGACCCGGGAACGGTCAATACATAGTATAAACAGCAATTAAACATTTATAGGATGTTTAGTATGGTACCTTGCTGGCGTCTAGGCGCCTGGCTCCGACCAATTTCACGAGGAAATCGACACTTCAACGGTAGGCGGTTGTCGTTCTCCTAATCCGGTCCACGACTGAAATCACGATCCCTTCGTCGGTTTGCATTAGAAAACGCGATGAATATTTCACGGACGAAATCTCCTCGTCGAGACGGTCGGAACAAGTCTGACGGCGGCGACAAGCGGCAGCGGCGGCACGTCGGCCGCGGGCGGTGACGGCAAGGAGAGGCGGCGGCCGTGAGGAGTGGGAGAAGGGAGGGAGGCGTGCTCCAGGGTTTGTGGAGTGTGTTGTATCTTGTGTAGTCAATGCAACCCTAGGGCCACAATATATAGACTTTATATGGGCTTGAACCGGCCCAATGGGCCTGGGTCGGGCCCAGTCCAAGAGTGCACATTCGTTTCAAGTCCATCACCGTGGCTCCATCATAATCTCGATCGACGATCAGATCGGACGGATTTACACAGTTTACAAAACTGAGTATTATGATGCGAAAACAATTTTTCGGACCACCTAGTCCAAAATAGCAGTTTGGCCCCTGCAAGTTTCAAGGATAGTCAAACTAGCCCAAACTTAAGGGAAATTGAATGTTGACCCTTTTTCAATTTTAGGAAGTCGCACTTCCATCCTTCCTCCTCCTATACTCAACAAATTGAGCTTTATTTCCGTGCGGGAACCGAGAAGCCAGTACTTGTGTGACCCTCAATGGTTCAGGAACACAGCTAGCCGTAAGCCCACAACGTTTGTGACTTCGAAAAACACATTTTCGGACTAACCCATCTGATCATGGTAAAGCGTCTAGCAACATCGCCCCATGATCCCCTAGGTATTGCTGATAGTGCCTGCAAGAACCAGTTGGTCATGGTTAGCGTACAGTACGGTCCTTTCACCACAAATATCCCGATCAGATCAACGATCATTGGTAAATTGAGAGTCGCTAGAGATCCAATAACCATGCATACATCTCGGAGATCAAATAGTGACATCGCGCGTGTTACTAGGTAAACCCATTTTCCTAAAACACATCTAGTAATCTGGCCAGAGATTTGTCACACTATTATCTCCTCGGATAGCATAGGATATCCACGCACAAAGGCGAGCGGTGAATCCTCGACAACGAAGCATCGACTCCTACATGCATCGGGACCTCACCCAATCCCGCCACCTGATGACCCCAACTGAGTCGGTAAACGGGTCAAAGTGAGACACCTATCATGTAGAGTCTCAATGAAGTTTCGAGTAATAAGGGCTAATCTGTACAACCAAGACCGCGGACTTAATCCACTCGACAAATGGTAACCACTTGGAAATTCCAAACGAGGGTAGTTTGATAGATCACCAGGTCACTATCCATCTTCATGCTCAGAACATCACAATGTTCCCTACCAATGAAACGTGGTCCTTCACATCGCAGATGCTAGTCTCAAACTCGGGCGGCCTTATCCTCATTTTGACGGCCCAATCGACTAGGAACGAGTTTAGAACACAAAGTGACTATCAGATGTGTTTCATGATAGCCATCATATCCACTATCACATCTAACATACACTATGGTGCATTCTAGATCTTTATCCAACGCAATTGTTAACATTATAAAATAATGAAGATAAAGAATGCCATAAAAGAATACGAATTTCATAAATAAAGATCTTTTTACAAAGAGTCAGTAAGAACCCACACGCCACAAGTTGGCTAGTTGGGCACCTTCTCTAACAGATAGAAGCACTCATTGGGGTCGCAGCTGCTGAACAATTGTCCATGCCAAATTTCTTCAGCAGTTCTTTCGTTTATTTAGCTTGATTAATGAAGATTCCATTGTCAAGTTGTCTCACTTGTAATCCCAGAAAGAACGTCAGCTCGCCCATCATACTCATCTCAAACTTGTCCTGCATAAGCTTAGAGAACTTTTGGCACAGTTTGGGGTTAGTTGACCCAAATATAATATCATCTACATAAATTTGTACCAATAAAACATGATCAGATTTGACAAATTTAAATAAGGTCTTATCTATGGTGCCTATCACAAAGTCATGATCAATCATGAATATTGAAAGTTTGTCATACCAAGCTCTGGGTGCTTGCTTCAACCCATATAGAGCTTTATCCAGTTTGTAAACGTGATCTGGATATGTATGATTAACGAAGCCAGGAGGTTGTGCAACATACACTTCCTCAGATAAGATGTCATTTAGAAAGGCACTCTTCACATCCATTTGAAAGACTTTGAAGTCTTTGTATGCAGCATATGAAAGAAACATGCGAATGGCTTCTAGTCTATCTACTGGTGCAAAGGTCTCATCAAAATCTATGCCTTACATTTGTCTAAATCATTGTGCTACCAGCCTAGCTTTGTTTCTAACTACTACACCATTCATTCAGCTTGTTCCTAAAGACCCATTTAGTTCCTATTACAGAATGATTAGAAGGTCTAGGGACTAATTGCCATACATTATTTCTTTTAAATTGACTAAGTTCTTCTTGCATTGCATCTATCCAGCTCGGGTTAGCTAAGGCTTCTTCTATCAGCTCTGGTTCTAAATGCGATATGAATGTTGAATCAAAGTGATCATTCATGAGCAGGCTTCGTGTGCGAACAGGAGAGTGAATGTTACCTATGACTGCTCGGGTGGATGATTTCTATTCCACCGAAGATCAGATCCGATTGGATTTGCTCCTTGTTTTTTTGCTTGGATGTTCGATTGGTTGGCTTGATCTGGATTATCTGATACCAGTTGATAAGCGCTTTGTTGTTCCAGAATTTGATCAGATACCAATTGATAATTTGCATTGACAGCTTGAGCATCTGGAGCTGGTCTGGATACCAATTAATGTGAATTATCTTGCGCATTTGTTGCTCCATCACCAGCAGTTGGCACACTCGACGAGATCTATTCCTGTTGGTCAACGTTAGTCAAATCAATGACTACTGGGTTACCTGGCAGATCTGCTAGTGCGTTATCTTGTGGTGTGTCCAGATCTGGTTGGGGATCAGCTGAATGTCTTTGTTGTGGCACGTCGTCATCTGATTCATCAAGGCTGGTTGATTCCAGATGTGAACACAACTCATGTAAGCACGCAGCTAAGTTGGAGAGGAAACTGGTTTCGTCGAACACCACGTGAGCTGAGTCTTCAATCTTCAAGCTCCTGTTGTTGAAAACTCTGTATGCTTTGCTCACAGCTGAATATCAGAGAAATAAACCTGCATCAGATTTGGCATCGAAATCTGTTAGGTGTTTTTTATCGTTATTATGAATGAAGCATCTGCACCCAAACACACTGAAATAAGATTTATCAGGCTTCTTGCCACTCCAGATCTCATATGAGGTAATTCCATGATTTTTGTTAATCATAGATCTGTTCTGAGTGTAGCAAGCTGTGTTAACTACTTCTGCCCAGAATTTTTGTGAAATACCGAAATAAGCAATCATAGATCGAGCAGCTTCTTTTAAATTTCGGTTTCTCCTCTCAGCTATCCCGTTCTGCTGAGGAGTTCTCGCTTCTGAAAGCTCATGCGTTATTCCATTGTCTTCCAGATAAGCGGATATTTTATAATTTAAAAACTCAGTTCCTCTATCAGATCTTATCCGGTTGACAGTACAAGATTTGTCATTTTGCAAACGTTTCAAAAGCTTAATCAGCTGGTCAGCGGTTTCAGATTTTTGATTTTAGCTTCTTGCCACTCCAGATCTCATATGAGGTAATTCCATGATTTTTGTTAATCATAGATCTGTTCTGAGTGTAGCAAGCTGTGTTAACTACTTCTGCCCAGAATTTTTGTGAAATACCGAAATAAGCAATCATAGATCGAGCAGCTTCTTTTAAATTTCGGTTTCTCCTCTCAGCTATCCCGTTCTGCTGAGGAGTTCTCGCTTCTGAAAGCTCATGCGTTATTCCATTGTCTTCCAGATAAGCGGATATTTTATAATTTAAAAACTCAGTTCCTCTATCAGATCTTATCCGGTTGACAGTACAAGATTTGTCATTTTGCAAACGTTTCAAAAGCTTAATCAGCTGGTCAGCGGTTTCAGATTTTGATTTTAAAAACAACACCCATGTAAATTTTGTAAAATCATCAACAACAACTAGGGTGTAATTCTTTCCCCCTAAGCTAGTTACGTGTATTGGACCAAAAAGATCCATATGTAAAAGCTCTAAGCTTCGGTAGAACGTTGACCATTTTTTTTTAAAAAGTAGATCGAATTTGCTTTCGCAACTGACATGCTGCACAAATCTTGTCTTTTGAAAAATTTATTTTGGGCATACCAGAAACCAATTCGAGCTTACTCAATTTGGAAAGTGTTTTAAAGGTTAGATGATTCATTCTTTGGTGCCACAGCCAGCTCTTGGAAGCGTCAGCTGCTAGGCAAATCTGTTCAGATCACATCTGCTCTGACCAAATTGATAATGTAGGTATTCCCCGATATTTTGCCTACCAATACAGTCAGACCATCCAGACTCTGAACTGTGCATGTGTGCTTTTCAAAGCTAACTGTATAACCATTGTCACACAGCTCACTTATACAAATTAAATTGTAGCGCAAATTTTCAACAACAAGAATGTCAGATATGGAAATGTTACCACGGGTAAGCTTACCCTTACCCACAGTGTAACGCCCCAAAATACCAAAGAACCACAAATTGCTTATCCTTTCTTTCCAAGGGCTGTTTCGAGTTTTTGAGCATTCAGATTCTTTCTCTTTTTCAGATTGAAGCAACAGCCAGAGGGTCCTGGAGGGATTTCGCCACAGCACAAATTTGTTAGAATCCAGACCTTGTTTACTTTCGAAATAAAATGAGATCTTTATGTTTTAAATGTTGTATCATATTTGCAAATCAAAATAGTAGTGGGGAGTTTTAATAAAATCTTTTGAGAAAGGACAAGGAGTTGGCATGGCAGCCATGCCTACTCAAGTATTTCTACCTACTACTTAGTCATTCTCACTTGTATATAAGGATTTACGTGAGCCTCTGGATTCATTTTTGGTTTCACTTAAAAGTTTTAGTTTCTCTAAAGTCGAGTAGCTTTTTCTGTGTGCTTGTGGAGACTTCCAATTGTGATCATATGCATGTTGCGATCTTTGTTTCAGGAAAGTAAATCTGATTCTTGCTGTATTGAGAAAACATATATTGCTTCGTTGTTTTCTGTAAATGCTTGCCTGTTCAGTTTCATTTTAGCTTTCTTTAATGTTTGAGTATGGGTTATGGATTCACTGCTGTGATATTTTAGTTTTGAGGAAACTCACCAGAAAGTTAACCAGAAATGGTGTACTTTAAAATATACTGAGTTGTACAGATTCAAAAGAATTTCTTGTTTTTCCTGAAGTATGAAGACTCTGGAAATTGAATTTAAACGGGCTGGTTCGATCGGGAGCAAGTCCTGATTGGATAATCGAAGCTAGTTTGTTTAAAATCTGTCGGAGTCGAAGCAGGGTTTCGCATTTTCCTGGCAGATACCTACTATTCATTAACCCAGAGAGCGATATCTGTCAATAGCAACCCTTGATCCCAGTGTAAGATATCCAATATCAGCAACCTTCGTTTCCAAGAGAGTGATATCTGTTGACAACAACCTTCGTTACCCAGAGACATAGCTGTTGGCAGCAACCGTTGTTTTCCCCGAGTGATATCTGTTGACAGTAACCTTTGTTAGCCGAGCGGTATCTGTTATCAGTAACCCTTGTTGCCCAGCATCAGATATCATTACAGTAAATTTCTGTTTGTTACCCCGAGAGATATCTGTTTTCCCAGAACCATATCTGTTGCACTATCGAGTTGATTTCTTTCGGTTGTACACTCAGTAGCGCTTTTTAAAAATAAATATGAGTTTCATAGCAGTGAATCTACCAGTTTTCAGTGATCGACTTTCGATCAAGAGCTAGTTTAAAGTTATTCCAGAAAAGAAGTAAAGTTCAGACTTCAGATTTATGGATTAGGGGACCCGGTCAATTGTGAAGAGACAGGATTACAGTAGGACCGTAATCCCTTCATGGAAGGGACAGGATTATGGAAATATTGTAATCCCTTCACAGAGAGTTACTGATCAGTTAACATGCTTCATGCACAAGGACCACCAGAGAGCCTCTAGACCATAAATCACCCAGTATAAGAAATTTAGATTCGAGCTTCGAGTTGTCCTTGAGTAGCGAGTTTTCAAATTTCAGTTGTCTGCATTTATGTGATTTTGTTATCCTCAGTTTACTTGTTGAGCCCCTAGGCTCACTAGTTTTCTCAATGTAGGTGAGGCTTTTCAGGAGCAGGCAGGTGGTGCGAGTTGATTCGGATTGGAGGATTGTGTTGGTCGAAGGCCAGCGTTTCTGCAGAGTCTTATCTTTTGTTGTTTTGGATCTTTTGTTAACTGTATTAAGATCTGTTGCAACAATTGAGAACTTATATAGAGTTCCTGTAGTTCTAATATCGCAACTTTGCATTATTGAATAGAGATCTATTTGACAAACAGTTACTTCCATTTTACCTTTGGCGCCAATAGTTTCGTTCCAGCTTTATTATTTTCGTTTTGGTCCTTCCATTTGTTTAAAATAACGAAAATTTTCCTATTCCGTTGACACCCTTGGGTTTGGGCGTCACAACATGGTATCAGAGCAATGGTTCTGAGATAAACACATCTTCCCATTCTGGAGCAGCTTTCATCGTCCGCATCTCCTGATTTGTGAGTTTCTTTTTATGTTGAGTGTTCTTTCTCTTTCGAGTTCTGATTTTGTTTTGTGGTGGATTGCGGGCTATAGATTAATATGTCAGGAAGAGGGAGAGGTAGAAGAAGCAACCTAGACGATGAAACCAATTCAGATAGCAATGCTCGTATTGCCCAACTCTTAGAACTGTTGATAGAACAATCTGTCATAGGCAATGGCCAATCCTCGAGCAACAGGGGACCACATTATGATTATTCCCAGGAGAGGTTTTGAAGACAGAAACCGCAGGAGTTTAGTGGTACTACAGAAACGCTTGTTGCTGAGAGTTGGATTAAATCCATGGAAGTGATTTCGAGTACCTTCAGATTCCAGACTTGGATAGGCCAAGGGTGCACTATCTACATGCTAAGAGGTGACGCAATGATCTGGTGGGAGGGAGTGAAGCTGTCTGTAGACTTGGCGAATCTCTCGTGGGAAGAGTTCAAACGGGTATTCTTCGAGCAGTACTTTACTGCGGATAAGAGGTCTGAGCTAAAGCGAGAGTTCTTGACCTTGAAACAAGGGAGTTTAACTGTGCAAGAGTACACCCAGAAGTTTGAGAGAGGCTGTTATGGTTGGGGATCCGGATCCGCCCCCCGACGAGGCAGTGGAAGAACAAAGAATAAAGGCCGGGAGACGATCAATACGAAAAATAGAATTCATAATTCAACATACATAGGGCGTTCAAAACGAATACCTTGTCGGCACTTGTGCCTGGCTCCAACCGGAATTACAAGAACCCGGCTCTTCTCGGTAGATTGCGGTAGATAATCGCCAATCCGGTCCACGACCAGAACCGAGACTCCTTCGTCAGGCTGCACTAGAAGCACTGACGAATTCTTCGAAAAGCTAGGCCCGACCAGATTCCGGCGTTGTTGCCGGCGGCGCACGGTGGGCGGCGTCGGCGGCGCTTGGAGAGGAGAAGTGGGGCGGCTAGGGTTAGGGTTTTGGAGTGTAGAGAGTTATTTTGTTAATCATAATCAAGTCTCTTAATTAAGCCTAATTATATAGACTTCAAGTTGGACTTGGGCCGGTCCAACGGGCCCGGGTCCAAATGACGATATCTATCGCTGTGACTTTATCGTAACTCCGATCGCCGATCAGATCGGACCGATCGACTCAGTTTCCAAAACTGAATGTTATGTGAAAAACAATTTTTCAGATCATCAAACCCTAGATAGCAAAATGACCGTTTTGCCCCTCAACAGCGGGAAACCCCGGTTTGACCCCTGTTGACTTTTAGGAAGTCGCACTTCCCGAAATCCTCTTCTCGTGCTCAACACATTGAGCTGAGTATCCGTGTGGGAATCTCGAATCTAGTACTTGTGTGACCCTCAATGGTTCAGGGATACAGCTAGCCGTGGGCCCACAACCATTGTGGCTCCGGAATCACAATTCCGGACCTGCCCAACGGATCATGGTAAAGCGTCTAGCAACATCGCCCCATGATCCCCTAGGTATCACTGATAGTGCCTGCAAGAACCAGTCGGTCATGGTTAGCGTACAGTACGGTCCTTTCAATCCATATATCCCGATCAGATCAACGACCATTGGTAAATCGAGAGTCACTATAGATCCGATAGCTATGCATACATCTTTGAGATCGAATAGTGACATCGCGAGTGTAACTAGGTAAACACATTTACCTAAAACACTTCTAGTACTCTGGCCAGAGATTTATACACTATTATCCCCTCAGATAGCATAGGATATCCACGCATGTCTGCGAGCGGTGAATCCTCGACAACGATGCATCGACTCCTACATGCATCGGGGTCTCACCCAATCCCGACGCCTTATGACCCCAAGTGAGTTGTCAAACGGGTCAAAGTGAGACGCCTATCATGTAGAGTCTCAATGACGTCTCGAGTCGTGAGGACTAATCAGTACAACCAAGACCTCGGACTTATCCACTCGAAAAATGGTAACCAAGGGTTTACAATTGTTGAGTGTTAGGAAGTCTTCTAATTAAATAGATTAAGTGGTAGGCTTGGACCGGCCCAACGGGCCCGGGTCCAACAGTGAACATTCAGTTCATCTCCACCACCGAGACTTCATCGTAACTCCGATCGTCGATCAGATTGGACCGATCGACTCAGTTTCCGAAACTGAACACAATGATCTGAAAAACCATTTTTCAGAACCCCAGTGCAAAAAGACCGTTTTGCCCCTCAACAGCGGCAAACCCCGGTTTGACCCCTGTTGACTTTTAGAAAGTCGAACTCCCCAAAATCCTCTCCTCATGCTCAACACATTGAGCTGAGTATCCGTGCGGGAATCTAGAGGAAAGTCCGAACGAGGGTAGTTCGATAGATCACCAGGTCACTATCTATCTGCATGCTCAGAACATCACAATGTTCCCTACCAATGAAACAATGTTCCCTACCAATGAAACTCGGGCGGCCCTATCATGTAGAGTCTCAATGACGTTTCGAGTCATGAGGACTAATCAGTACAATCAAGACCACGGACTTATCCACTCGACAAATGGTAACCACTTGGAAAGTCCGAACGAGGGTAGTTCGATAGATCACCAGGTCACTATCTATCTGCATGCTCATAACATCACAATATTCCCTACCAATGAAACATGGTACTTCGCATCGTAGATACTAGTCTCAGGCTCGGGCGGCCTGATGGTAAGGTAATGACCTACAAGGCGCGACTGGTCGCGAAAGGTTACACTCAAAGGCAAGGTGTTGACTATGATGAAACCTTTTCGCCAGTCGCAATGTTCAAGTCAATTAGAATATTGTTAGCCATAGCCGCATGGTACGACTATGAGATATGGCAAATGGATGTGAAAACTGCGTTCCTTAATGGAAACATTAAGGAAGAGATCTATATGACGCAGCCTGAGAGTTTCACATCTGTTGGAAGCGAGCATAAGGTATGCAAGCTTCAGAGATCGATCTACGGTCTCAAACAGGCATCGCGAAGTTGGAACCTGAGATTCGATGAAACAATTAAGGAATTTGGTTTCATCAAGAATCCCGAGGAGCCATGTGTCTATAAAAAGGTAGTTAAAAGCGCTGTGACGTTCCTAGTACTTTATGTTGATGACATTCTACTCATTGGGAATGATGTAGGAATGTTGCAGTCAACTAAAGTCTGATTGTCTAGTAGATTTTCGATGAAGGACATGGGTGAAGCATCTTATATTCTTGGAATACAGATCTATCGAGATAGATCTAGACGGATGCTCGGACTCACCCAAGCTACCTACATCGATACCATACTTAAGAGGTTCTCTATGGAAGAGTCCAAGAGAGGAAACCTACCTATGTGCCACGGGGTCACTCTATCCAAGTCTATGTGTCCGAAGACTGATGAAGAGATAGAGAGTATGACACGTGT
>KV006901.1:49382-61055 GCA_001598015.1 Dorcoceras hygrometricum
CTGAATCAGTATCTGCCCAGCTTTTGGTGCTTTCCTCAGCAACCAACACTTTTCGATCATTCTTGCGACTGGGTCTTTTATCACCTCTTGTCCTCATCCGTCTGTCCTTGGATCTATCCTTGGATCTGTTGACAGTTCTCTCATTTGTCTTGTCATCATGTTTAT
This sequence comes from Dorcoceras hygrometricum, assembly GCA_001598015.1. Classification (NCBI taxonomy): domain Eukaryota; kingdom Viridiplantae; phylum Streptophyta; class Magnoliopsida; order Lamiales; family Gesneriaceae; genus Dorcoceras; species Dorcoceras hygrometricum. The sequence goes on from KV006901.1 coordinate 49,548, forward strand.
ATCGATCCTCTTTCTTTTCATCTCTCCTGTATCTATCATCCTTCTTGGGCCTGTTGCAATCAGCTGTAAAATGCCCTGGACGTCCACAATTGAAACAGTTCATATCAGAAACAATTTTATCATTTTGTGAACATTATTATAAGGAGCAGAAGGGTTGTAGGATCTTCTCAAATATTTCCCAAAATTCTTTACGAAGAGGGACATGACGTCGTCGTTGAGTTGATCAGCAGTCTTGCTAGTGCTTGGAGAGCACTGTTCAGTAGTTGTAGCAGCTAACGCTTTGGTTGGTTGAGATGTTGAGGGTCCAGCTTCTGCTCTTGTTTCTAACTCGAACTCATACGCTTTGAGATTTCAAAAAGATCATGCAGTTCCAGTTTGTTAAGATCTTTAGATTCCCTCATCGCCATCGTCTTCACGTCCCACTCTCTTGGCAACGCTCTCATCACTTTCAACGCTAGCTCACGATTGCTATATTATTTACCCAAACTGGTAAGATCTATAACAACAGCACTGAAGCACTCATCAAACTCCGTCATAGTCTCTCCATCCTTCATTTTGATTGACTCATACTTCTGTTGAGCCACCGTCAGTTTGTTCTCCTTAGTCTCATCGTTTCCTTTGCAAATTTGTGTCAGCTTTTCCCAAATTTCCTTGGCAGTGGCGCAGGTCTTGATTTTACTGAACATATTTTTGTCCAGCGTCTTGTAAAGAATATCTCTGGCCACATTGTCCAGATTCGCCTTCTTCTTGTCCTCATTAGTATACTCATGTCTACTCTTTTCCAAAAACTGAGGCTCGCCACCAGATATTGCAAATGCTAGATTTGGCTTCATTATCTTTAATGGTCCTTCTGTAATAACAGACCACATATCGTCATCTTGAGCAGCCAAATGCGCTTGCATGCTAATCTTCCAGTCGTCATAATCCTCCTTTGAAAAAATAGGAATCTTGTTGTGAGAAGTCGACATTTTAAAATATATATAGGCACAAATAACAATTGTTCAATACTGAGATGCGCAGGCTCTGATACCAATTGATAGGTTCAATGTGGTTCGAAAAACAGCTGCAAGAGTTCAGAAGGGGGGGTTGAATGAACTCTTGGTATTTTCAAATTTTCGAAACCTTTAAAATAGTTTTACAAGCGCCTCGCTTAACTTAAATCCGAGTTACCGGATTTAAGGTATCTCAGTTTAAATGTTGATCTCTTGGCTAACAAATATTGTGCGGAAATAAGCCAATTGATCAGTGAACAGTAAAGCAGTAAATAAATCCGTTGAGTAAAAGATTAAGGTTGAGAGTTTGTTTATGGAAGTTCGGATATAAATATCCTACGTCTCCCCTTCTTCCTTTTCAGGAAGGTTTCACTAGAAGCTTTGATGAATACAGTCCTTCTGCACACACCCGATCACCGAGCCTCGCTCCAGGTGAACTCCTAGAAACACCAAAAAAAGAGCAGTCGTAGCTGCTGTTTACAACACTTGTATTTTTCAAACGGCTTTTCGACAGCGCGTTTGTTACAGACTCAAATGAATATAACAATGGAATACAAATCTATGAGACTGTAAATCCTCTGATTTTTATACAATAAATTCGATTCAACAAAGTGAATCAGAGGATGACTCGAAGGAATTTTCTATGGAGATCAACACTTGTGTTCTTCGAGTTGTATGAGCTTTTTGAGAATGGCTTCAACTGATAGTAAGCTCGAGAATGATTGAGATAGAAAAATGGCAGAGTAACGGCAAGCAATTTTAGAGCAAGAGTGTTTCTTCAATTCAAATTTCTGCTTTTTATACTCTTCGCTCAACGGTCAATTAATTCTGTAAAGGGAACAAAATCCCTTTTGAAATTCTGATAGCCAAGCAACCGTAATCTCTGCTCCACTACAAGGTAAATTACACACTGTCAGAGCCAAATTGTCGCCTTCTATATTTGTGCAATCACCGTAAACCGTTCTATGTGAATGTGTACTATTTACCCAAAATAGCACCAACGTTGTCTCCTTAATTCCAGGCATATGTACGATTCAATCTTCACCATTGATTTGCTTCAATTTGAACTGTGATTACGTTTGAATCTATTTGCGTTTGCGCCTGAATGTACTCCATTGATTTCTCTCATCGTTGTTAAGGAAGTTGCAGCTGAAATATGCTTGAAAGTATTTGCAACGACTGGGTGCTTTAAACACATGAATAATACCAGCAGCTGAAATCTAACCAACGACTGAGTGAGTGCATATACCAAACGTTGTCGTTTCAACTTATCCATACGACGTAGTTTTGTTGTCCGTGAGAAACACGCAAAAGTTACGACTGATATTAATCATGTGACTATCTTCACCATCGACTGAATATACTTCCTTCTGAAAGAAAATACCCAACTGCTGATCGTAACAACCAATGACTGATTCTACCATCTGCTGATTACTAACCAACGACTGATTATACCAACTGTTGTTTACTAACCAACGACTTAAATATCAACGACTGATTATGCTCGCTACTGGAGTAGAATACAACTGCTGATCATAACAACCACCGAATGATCAATCTACGACTGAATCAAAGACACTGTAGTCAGCTACTGAAGATACTACTACTGAATTATATATCCAACTACTGAAATACACTCGCTACTGATGCAAATATCCAACTGCTGAAATATGTTTACTGAAGTGCACTCCAACTACTGAATCGATATACTTCTGACATAAGAACCAACAACTGATTGAATACTGACGTCTGATTATGTAACCCTAGATCAACAACTGAATTGCTCTCACGACTGATATAAAAACCCGATACCAAAAACTGATAACTCGTACAAATCAACCTCTAAAAAAGTAACCCATCAACTGATAGCTTCAACTTAACTTCTGAAATAACCCCGAATACCGAGATCTGATATCTAACAACTAAACTGTTCAAACTAATATTCTGACTGCTTCTACTCAAAAACTGATATATGAATAACGATAACTGCATCGACTGATTGTCCAGTGGTGACTTGTCTTGTTTTGTTATCAACAAAACTAATAAATTTTATCTTAACAGGGACAGGGTTCAAACCCCAGTACGGAGAGCAATACAACAGCAAATAGATAGCAACAGATATAAATGCACGTGCTATGCATGAGACAACAAGATGCAAAGGCTACGAACGAAACAGGAATCCAAAGGAGCTCAAGGACCATCTCAACAGCTGTCAACAGATCGAACAAAGGAATAGTGGCCACGGAGCATGTGAGAGCGTGGTAGCTATCCTCTCGTCTCAACACACTGTACCAGAGCATAAACAGATCACTCAACCTGCTATTGCCAAAACCCATGAGAGCGTGATATTTATCCACTCATCTCATAGCGGCTAACAGATAACCCAGCAGGGAGATGAGGAGCACGGTATTGCCGCTCGTCCTCAACAACATCTTGTGGTACATACGGGTTAAGCACAACGACAATAGCTAACAGATATGAGCTCAATCATGGGATAATGCGTGCATGCAAATACAACAGCTTACAATAATCAGCACGGAACAATAGTAAGCAATAACAACACGATAGCATACACTGCAAAACACACCAGCAAGCACACATAAATACCCATGCTCATCCCAAATCTGTAATACAAGCTCAAATCCGTACCTTCAGTTTCTGAGCTATAATTACCACAACAAAAGCCCCGAGTAACTCAAATCTGCCACATGTTTGGCCAAACAACAATAACCAGCTCAGGGTCATTACGCACAGAAACACGAACTGGTATCCACCCGCTCAACCCAGCTTTATCCTACCTTTCTAACACGATAACTAGCTCTAAACGAAGCACAAGGTAGAATCTAGTACTTACTCAAAGAACTACCCCACCTTCGGGGCATAAGCGCCCTCTTGCTACCCATATGCGAGGCGCCGTCTTAGCCTTCCCTGACCAGGATCTCTCCCACACCTGTAGCGTTCGTGATCGGCCTCCTCAACTGTGTATCGATCGAAGGGGAGGGCGGCATAGCCCCCAACAAAGGGAGTGCTTACGTCCAGTATGTCCCCCCTTATTCCCGACATGCTATGGTGCCCCAGGGTGGGTAGGAGCGGGTCGAGCCCATAGCGCTGTGGAGCAACAACCGCGTCCGGATCTAATCTATTTACTCGGCAATTCATCCAGTGACTTCACGATCGCCAAAGAAGCCCCAAGAAGCATCAAACAATAGAAGACCCAAATCTGCCAGTATACGAACAACGACGCACTGTAGCTTCTTCGCGTTCTTCTTCCAGCTGCTCAAAGCTCTCAAAAGAGGTATAGAAAGAACGATCTTGGCAAGAGGAACTCAACGCTACCACCCTTGCTCAAAGCTGCGTCGTCTACCACCAAGAATCGGAGGAAATAAACCACGGTGAACAATAACTAGGGTTCTAAGACGAACTGGAGTATGAAATTCTCGAGAGGAATATCTTCTAAGTGTTGGGAAATAATTGCGAGACCACAGTCAAAGTCCTCTGTAAATATAACTTAATCTCCCCAAATCTTATGAACAGTAGTCACCGACAAAACAGAACTCACAGCTGATACCAACTCATATCTGAGTACTACTCCAGATCTGGACCATACGCTATACCAGCGCGCTACTACCAAACAACGTCGCACATGAACACGCTCAAAGAAACTAGCTCGCACCAGATTTGGTTTCTCAAAACGGCGTCGCATCGCAATCCAGCTCCCGTAACCAACCATCTCTCACACATCCAGATCTCACATCTCAGCTGGTTCCTCTAAACGACATCGTACAACAATCCATCTAGTTCATAAACGTGTATCGCTAAACGGCGTCGTGTCGCGACCCAGATCCGAACGATCAACTCAGACTCACACTCATTCAGATCTTGCCTCGGCCGATACTCACAAATCTCACCGGTTTACACTAAAACCACGAACCGACCGGTCTAACCAGTACTCCAGATTTCACCCTCAAATCAGGTTTCTCCTAGGGCTTCACTATAACTCCAAATTTTCAACTTCGCGCTCCCAAAGTAACCCGCGACATGATTCTTGAGCGCTCAACCAACCAGATTTGACCGTTCTACGAACCAGATCAGAGCTATTTCACGCACAAGCCAACTATCTCGTCTTCTAGTCTAATCCAACGCCCAACTAATTGTCCAAATAAATAATTAATGATTCAGATCTCACATCAAGTACCCAAGAATTCGAGTTAAAATACATATTATTTCAATGTAGAATATACCTTTTGCAGTTCACAACTGCTCGAGGTAATCCCGACAGTTCCTCCTCCAATGACCAGGCTTGTGGCAGTGGTGGCAAACTTCCTCAGATTTGTTTGGATTCAGAGCCCTTGCCTTGGGTTTCTTGTCAGGCTTTTCCTCCTTCGCAGGGGCAGAACGCTTTTTACCCTTGCGTTTGAGCCCCTTCTTCGCAGAGGAATAAGAGCCCAAAAGGAGGACGGACTTGTCCTTCTTTATGGTCCCCTCAAACACGACAAGCATGTTTACCAACTCTTCAAGGGTGGCCTCCAGCTTATTCATGTTGAAGTTGACCACAAAGGGTCCGAACGCAGCAGGGATGGAGAGGAGAAGCAGATCCACAGACAGCTCCTGTGGAAGCATGACTTCGAGGCCCACTAGCCTTTCAATGAGCCCAATCATACGGACCCCATGCTCACGGACTGGAGTCCCCTCGCGCATGCGGCTCGTCATGAGCTCCTTGACAGTAGTGAACCTCTCCGTCTGAGAGTTCTCCCCATACAGCTCCTTAAGATGAAGGTGTATGTCAGCAGCATACTCCGTCTTCTCGAATCGCCGCTGCAATTCGTTGCACATTGATCACATCATTTAGCAATGTGCTATAAGCTCGTCATCCCACCATTTTCCCAGCTTTGCCAGCTCCTCAGGACTGGCATTGGCAGGGGACTCCTTCAGAGGGCTCTTCTCTAGCGTGTAGAGAAGTTTCTCCGAAACAAACACAATCTTAAGATTGCGGAGCCAATTTTGATAGTTCAAGCCAGTGAACTTGTTGCTATCTAGTATAGCAGCAAGTGAATTTTTGATTGAAGACATAATTATAGCAGTTTATACTGAAAGGAAAAACAGACATGCATTACAGACTATTCATGAAAAACGCTAAGACATAAAACATGGTCATTTATTTTTATGAAGTATCCTTTCACTATTTTAACGATTTCACCACCCTATAATGAAATCGAGAAATCTAGTTTCCTTAGTGGATACACAGAGTCCAATCAAGAAATCATGGTCCCGAATAATATCAGACAACCATGATCCTCAAAAGGTAGGGCCCAATTGCAACAAGTGCAACCTCCATGTATTTACCTCACGTCCAGTAAGTGCTCAATAATATGACGTCGATTACTATCACGTGTCAAGATGACCCATCAATGTTGAGTTATAATGGACGGTCGCCATAACGTCTCCAATAATATGAGCCAACGTCATGGGAGTTACATCCAACTCACAACAAGTGTCAATGGCGTGCACAGCTTTCCGGCACACAGAACCCCCCCAATAATATGAGGCGGGCTATGTATATGGGTAGCATCGACGTACACTCATTTTTAACGGAAGGTAGGAAATTTTAAATAATATTTAAATTCCCTTAGCCTCATGATCTTATCGAATAAACTTTTGTTTTATGATCAATTTAGAAGTCACGGACTAACACTTTCTAAGAGTGCTTCCAGGTCATTGGAGGGGCTAAGGCCCGCTTAAAAACCAACTTCCTAAGACAAAGCAACGCCCCTCAGTGAGACCAGTCGATACAAGCCATATTTAAGCCGGTCTATGAAGGACTCTTTTAGATCACGTTTGTGACATTTCCTCATAATTATCAATAAACTAAGTTCTTTCAATTTAACCATGAAACTTTTAATCTTGATATAAATTTTAAATCAAATTTAAAAGAGGGATTTTAATTTTGAAATTGGTCTCAATAATTTTATCAAATTTAAAATTCACAATAAATATATATATATATATATCACATATATAATAGGTATGATTGATAACCGAGAGCTATGCGAACCGTGGTTGTCAAACACGGATCTAGGTCCAATCCTAGGTGACATGCAGTATGCAAATGCAATCATATTACATAAACTTCCAGTTTTACATGTCTTCGGTCTTCAATATCTTTGATCATCACTTCACCATCTTCAAAATTATCCTCCCACTAAGTCTAATATTTACATTCACATATCCATGACAAATAGGGATTCATTTAAAAAGGTGGGAACGAGTCATAAATCAGGCCCACTTTGATATGATTTCAACAATATTAAAACCAAGAAATGTAAAACCTAGCATACCCTAACACATTGGGCATGACTCTCGATCATCCCAAACAACATTATTTATTCAATTAATCCAATTAATTGACATAAATAAAATAATCAAATCAAATTTTATTTTATCCAAAAAAATAATATTTTAAATATAAAATCATATTTTATAAATAAAATCTTCTTTTGTTATTTTAATTGCATCAAATAATTTTGGGCTTAAAACATTTTAGGTCCAATATCTCAAAATTTTTCAAAAATAATTTGGGTCCAACCAAAAAGCCCGATAGCAAGTATCGGCCCAAAAACCCGTCGGACCGCCCGAGACAGGCCCGAAAAAACCTAGGGATCAAAATTCACCGCTGCATCGCCGCCCCAGCACCGTCGCACGCGTGCAGCACCCCTGCGCATAGTGCGCACACGGGTTGAGGCATTTTTAAATATAAAATCATATTTTATAAATAAAATCTTCTTTTGTTATTTTAATTGCATCAAATAATTTTGGGCTTAAAACATTCTAGGTCCAATATCTCAAAATTTTTCAAAAATAATTTTGGTCCAACCAAAAAGCCCGATAGCAAGTATCGGCCCAAAAACCCGTCGGGCCGCCTGGGACAGGCCCGGAAAAACCCTAGGAATCAAATTCTGCCACTGCATCGCTACCCCAGCAACGTCGCACGCGTGCGCGCATGGGTAGGCGCCCTGCTGCACCGCCAGCGCACGCAGGGAGGGCGGCACGCACGCGCATCCCCCTGCGTGGCGTGCGCACAGCCCCCGTCGATGCCTGTGCACACATCATGCGCCCATACACGTGCACCGTCCGTGCGGGATGTACGGGACGTTCTCAAAACGTACGTGCGGTGGCTGCCGAGACATGCGCGCGGTGGGTGACAACGGTGCGTGAGACAGTGGGCGGCGGCGTGCAGCTGGAATTTTTTTTTAAAAAAACGAGATTTTTGATGCAATTCAGGAAGAATGATGTATTGACAGATCCGAACCAAAGCTCTGATATCACTGTTGGCGCAGTGACGGATTCGGATCCCGCTACCGGGGCGCAGCGGAATATTTACGATCAATACACTCTACAATAATCTAAACATGCATAGGATGTTTAGAAGGTTACCTTGCTGGCATCTAGCGCCTGGATCCGACCAGTTTCATGAGGAATTGGCACTTCAATGGTTGAACAGCTCCGGCCTTTTAATCCGGTCCACGACCGAAATCTCAATTCTTCGTAGGTTTGCACTAGAAAACCAACGAAAGTTTGGAGAACGGAATCTCCTTGCCAAGACGGTCGGAACAAATTCCGGCGTTGGCGGCGGGCATGTCAGGCCTCGTGCTCAATTAGAGTAAAACCACATAAAACACAATAGCGGAAGCATTAAAATTAGTGGCTAAAATTTTTCGCTTTATCCTGACTCAGAAAACATAATTTAAAATACACTGCTATTCAAAATATTGGTTTTACAACACTAGAAAACCAACTACAACGGAGCTAACATACAAGCATAGAGTGACTCCCAATTAACAAACAGATGAGTTTCTCGCTAAACATAGATACAATACAATATAACAAAAATATCATATGTATCTACTACATATAACTGGGACACTCTATCCAACTCCCGGGGCATTACCAGCTGAATCAACTCCACGACCATCGGAGAAACCATGGTAACCTAAAAATACACACAGGCAAACAAGACAACTAGCCCCAGAGGGACAAGGGGTCAAACCCCAGTACAGAACGCAACTGAAAAACAGCAGTTAAATAGCAATAGATAAAATGCTAATGCTATGCATGAGAACATGGCTACAACCGAAGGCAGGGAGCCAAAGTATCTCAAGGAACTGCTCATCAACTGACATCCAATCAACTGGAAGATAGTGGCCACGGGGTGTGTGAGTATATGGGAGCTACCCACTCGTCTCAACACACGGTACCAGATGCACAACAGATCGCTCAACCTGTTGTTGCCCAACTCATGAGATGTGGGAGCTGCCCACTCCGCTCATAGTGGCTAATAGATCCCAGCAGGGAGATGAGGGACGCGGGAGTTACCCGCTCGGCCTCCAAAACAAGCATCCTGGTACGCACAGATCAAGACAACAAGGCATGGCTAAACAAGATCTGAGAATAACATGAATAATGCGTGTATGTAATGTAACAGCTTGCAATAAACAACACAACAGAGGCAAGCAATGACAGCACTGAAGCATACACAGCAGCACACATAATATACATGCCATTCCAAGGCTGTAAAACAAGCTCACATCCGTACCTTAGTTCTGAGCTACAATTACCACAAAATCAGTCCCGAGCAACCAGATCTGAAACCTACTAAGTCAAACAACAACGCTAACTCAGAAGACCTTTCAGAACGGCAACAACTTTGTGTCCAACGGACAAATCTGCTAAGAGGCTTTATATATCAGACGCAATGAAACAGAAGGGGCCATGCGCTATAGCAGAGAGAGAGTGTGGTGCAAATCCTAAAACAGTAGAACAGAAGAAAGCACAACTAAGGGAATATAACAGATAATCAGCTCAAACAGGAGCACTTCCGAGTGTATGAGAATACATCTGAGAGTGAGCGTACATTGTAAATTTCTCACACACAGATTCACTCACATATGAGAGCTGAGAGCTAAAATTGTTGAGTTGACTGAATCAGATCAAAACTCTCCATTATAGTCTTTGAGCAGAGACGTTAAACAAGTCTAGTTGTCTTTCGCATTGAGATGTTAAAGAAGTGTGTGTTATCTTTTGTCAGGCCTCGTGCTCTACTCAGAGTTAAACCACGCAAAACAATAGCGGAAGCATACAAAAGTGGCTTAAAATTTTCGCTTTAGGCCTGACGGTTTAAAACATATAATTTAAAATACAACCATACTTAAAATATCCCAGTTTACAAACATACAATACAACAGTACAACATTTAAACAAATACAAGTACTACAGCATACAACTGAATCCCATAAGCACAGGGCATACCCCGGCTGTCAGTACTAGTACATGTAACGCCCCATATTTAGCGACTTCCCCCACTGTACCAACACTGATCTTTTCAGTGTGTTTTGTCCTCACTCGCACTCACCCTGAGAAACTTCCTAGAGGGTCACCCATCCCAAAATTGTCCCAAGTCAACCACGCTTAACTTTGGATTTCCGTAGTGATGAGCTCCCGAAAAGAAGATGCACCTTGTTGGTATGAGTAGTACCAATTAAATCTGATAGGTCTTCCTCAACTAACCTCAATTACATCTATAACTTCCCAGTCTCGTAATCCCTCTCATTCAAGAGTCTATAAAACCCACACGCCACAAGTTGGCTAGTTGGCCAACATTGATCTTTCCAGTGTGTTTTGTCCTCACTCGCACGCATCCTGAGAAACTTCCCAGAGGGTCACCCATCCCAAAATTGTCCCAAGTCTAGCACGCTTAACTTTGGAGTTCGTAAGTGATGAGCTCCCGAAAAGAAGATGCACCTTGTTGGTATGAGTAGTACCAATTAAATCTGATAGGCCTTCCTCAACTAACCTCAATTACATCTATAACTTCCCAGTCTCGTAATCCCTCTCATTCCGGTGCGGGATCGGTTCATTCATGTGCCCCTTCGCCTCTAAAAGCCTGCCAGGAGCCGCTCATTATCCGTGCAACCTCTGGCACCGACTATCACTCCCCGCCCTCTTTTGAGCCCCGGACCTCACAGTACATATATGCTATACGCTAACTGGGACACTCTATCCACCTCCTGGGGCACCTCCAGCTGGGTCAAAGCCACGACCAGCAGAGAAGCCTGGGAAACCTGAAAACACATACAGGCAACAATACACAAGCCCCAGAGGGACATCGGGGTTAAACCCCAGTACGGAGAGCAATGCAAACAGCATAAGGAAAGCAACGGATAAATATACAAATGCTATGCAAGGGATCAAGGCTATAACCGAAAGCAGGGAGCCAAAAGATCGCAACAAAAGCTCAACAGCAAGATCTGATCAAAGGAAAGACAGACAGTGGCCACGGGGTATACTGAGCACATGGGAGCTACCCTCTCATCTCCAGTACACTGTACCAGATGCTAAACAAACAGCTCACCTGCTGTTGCCCCACTCATGAGATGTGGGAGCTACCCACTCCGCTCATAGCGGCTAACAAACCCAGCAGGGAGAAGAGGGAAACGGGAGTTACCCGCTCGGCCTCTGAGGT
>KV006902.1:7143-25665 GCA_001598015.1 Dorcoceras hygrometricum
TGTACTCTTTTACCATGTCATTTAGTGCACTGACAAGATCTTCTCGTGTAAATTCAACGTTAGAGAAATCGAATACCTCGTCATTCGATGTTTGATCAGCCATGAAGCAATGAACTTCCTCTTGTTCACTGTCACTTGATGAGGAGCTGCTGCTGGAGGAAGAGTCTGAATCAGTATCTGCCCAGATTTTGGTGCTTTCTTCTGCCATCATCACCTTCTTGTCATTATTTCTATTTGACCTTCTGTCAGGTCTTGTTCTCATCCTCCTATCCTTGGATCGCTCCTTGGATCTTTCAACAGCTCTTTCATCAATTTCCTCATCTCTCTTGTATCGCTCCTCCTTCTTGTATCGTTCATCACTCCTCTTGTCCTCTCGCTTGTATCTATCAGCTGATCTCTTGTCATGTCTGGATCTATCCTCCTTCCTTGGCCTATTGCAATCTGCTGAAAAATGACCTGGACGATCACAGTTAAAGCATTTCATATCAGTACTTACTTTATCAGATTTATGAAAGTTACTGTAAGGAGAGGAAGGGTTGAAAGATCTTCTCATGAATTTCCCAAACTTCTTGACGAAGAGGGACATGACGTCATCGCTGAGTTGATCAGCGGTTTTGCTTGTGCTAGGAGAGCACTGTTCGATTGTTGTAGATGCCAATGCTTTTGTTGGCTGAGAGGTTGATGGTACTTCAGATCTTGTCTCGAGTTCAAATTCATATGCCTTCAAGTTTGCGAACAGATCATGAAGTTCCATCTTGTTCAGGTCCTTCGACTCCCTCATTGCCATGGTCTTCACGTCCCACTCCTTGGGTAACGCTCTCATGACTTTCAGTGCTAGCTCTCTGATGCTGTACTCTTTTCCAAGGCTGTTCAACTCGATGATAACGGCACTGAAGTGCTCATCAAATTCAGTCATTGTTTCGCCGTCTTTCATCTTGATGGACTCATACTTCTGTTGAGCGACGGTCAACTTGTTCTCTTTTGTCTCGTCGCTTCCCTCACATATCTGGACCAGCTTTTCCCAGATGTCTTTGGCTGTGGCGCAGGTTTTGATTTTGCTGAACATGTTTTTGTCTTTGTCCAGCGTCTTGTATAGGATGTCCCTGGCCACATTGTCTAGGTTTGCTTTCTTCCTGTCATCATTTGTATATTCATGTCTAGATTTCTCAAGATACCAAGGCTCTCCATTTGTTACAACAACCGCCAGATTGGGCTTCATTATCTTCAATGGCCCTTCAGTGATAACAGTCCACATTTCATCATCCATAGCAGCCAGATGCGCTTGCATGCGTATCTTCCAGTCGTCATAATCTTCTCTGGAAAACATGGGAATCTTGTTGTGAGAGATCTACATATTGAGATAATATAACGCACAAGTAATATCTATTCAATAACTGAGAAGCGCCTGCTCTGATACCAATTGATGGTCCCAAAAATAGGATCAAAACAAGTACAGGAGTTCAGGAAGGGGGGGGGGGGTTGAATGAACTCCTTCAATTTTAAACTTTTCAAATTCTTTTCAAAAACGTTTTACACGCGCTTCTTATCTCAGTTAAATGCAAATCTCTCGGCTAACTAAAGAGTGCGGAATGAAACCGATTAATTTGTGAACAGTAAGCTAAAAATAAATAAGTGCGTAAATGTAAAGAGTAGAGTCAAGAGTTTGTTTCTTGAAGTTCGGATATTAATATCCTACGTCTCCCCTTCTTCCTTATTCAGGAAGGATACACTAGAAGATTTGATGTACACAGTCCTTCTGCAGACACCCGATCACACAAGCCTCACTTGTATGAACTCCTAGTATCTCCACAACAATCCACGCAGACGCAGCTGCTGGTTTACAACACTTATCAATATTTTCAAATGGCTTTGAGAGCACGTTTGTTACAGACTCAATCAAATGATTACAACAAAGAATACACGTATGTGAGTGCTGTAAAATCCTCTGGTTTCTAAACAAAGAAACACGATTCAACAATGTGAACCAGAGGATGACTCGAAGGTATATCTATGTAAGATTTGAACTGTAAGGTTCTTCGAGTCTTTGAGAGCTTGAAAGATAACTTCAGAATGCAAGTAGCTCAGAAATCAATTTGGCAGCCTTTTAGCAATAGCAAGAGCGAGAGTCATATCTTCGATTCAAAACTTCTGCTATTTATACTCTTCGCTCAACGGTCGATAAAGTCTAATAAGGCAACAAAATCCTTTTTGAAATACTGACAATCGTACGCCGTCAATTCTGCTCCACTACATGGTAACATATAATTTCCACATATGTGCAATCCCGTCGTAACGATCTCTGTCAATGTGTACTATTTACCCAGAAATAGTACCAATCTTGTCTCCTTAATTCCAGGCAGTTGTACGATTCTTGTTATGGCCATCGATCTTTTCCAGTTGAGTATACGATCGAATTTGAATCAACTTAATGCTTGCGCCTTAAATCATTTCTGTTGGCAGATAGTTCTTTCTTGAAGACGATTGAACAGTGACTATCTGTCGCAGTAAACATATCTGACCATTTGCAATTTCTGCAATGATGACGTCATCATATCTGTTACTCTACTGTAGCTGACGTCATCATATCTGTTATACGACCATTGTAGCTAAATCTGATGGTGACGTCATGGTATCTGACATTTCTACTATGCTCATATCTTTTGACAGCAAACGATGTCCCGTTGAACTTACTGTTACCAAAACTGTTGATAGCAAACGTTACTCGCACTGTTCCAATAACAAATACTGTTGCGTAGTCATCATATCTGTTACTCTACTGTAGCTGACGTCATCATATCTGTTATACGACCATTGTAGCTAAATCTGATGGTGACGTCATGGTATCTGACATTTCTACTATGCTCATATCTTTTGACAGCAAACGATGTCCCGTTGAACTTACTGTTACCAAAACTGTTGATAGCAAACGTTACTCGCACTGTTCCAATAACAAATACTGTTGCGTAATCTGGTGTCAGCAAACATCTCTTGCACTGTTTCGATATCTGTTGACAGAAAACTTCCTCGATACAATAACGATGTCTGTTGGTAGATATCTTCGTTAACACAATCTTCAAGTCTGTTTTCAGCCACCATTACTGATCCAATAGCGATATCTGTCGACAACAACAAACATTCTCAAAACACTTCCAACAGTAGAAACCGGACCCGATAACCCGAATACCTAATTCGATAACCCAAAACTCAGAACCTGAATCAAATCAACTCTGTAACCTGGTAATACATCTCAAAGCCAAACTGATAACTGTTGTCAGCAACTTGTATCTTATGAAAATATTATTCGATTATCTTCGTTAAGTCCAAATCATTTCTTATTTTTGTTATCACCAAAACTATAAATTTTATCCTAACAAGGTTGTAGGAGTGGGTTGCAGCGGGGGCGTTGTAATCAAAGTATTTTAGTGGATCCTTCCCATTGCGGAAGAAGGGGAGATGTAGGAGATTGAGCTCCGAACTTCCGTAAACAAATCAGCGTATTTTCTTTACGGCTTTCTGTACTTGCATTCATATGCATTCCATAATTATATCCGCATAATACTGTTTAAAGGCAATGCTCTCTCAAACCATCTGCTGACTATGATGACGTCACCGATGACGTCATCAACGCTAATCCATCTGCTGATTCTTCAGCACGACGTCGCTTCATCTTTTTCGCTTCTCTTCATCTGCTGATATCCAACTGCTGATTGTGATGACATCAAGACTGATGTCATCACAGCTGATTTCATTTCTCGCGCATCCTCTCAACTGCTGATCAATATGCGCTTGCGCTACTGCTGGTTCCTCTTCATCTGCTGATCAATGTAGCTTCCTGCTGAACTTCTTCATTCCAGCTCCATCTTGCGATTCTTCTTAGCTTCTTGAATGGCGACTGTCAATAGATTCATCAACCGTACTTATAATCACGACTGCTAACAGATTCGTCAACAGTACTTATAAATGGAATCTTCTTCTTCGATCTTATTCTCCAGCGCGCTTCTCAATTCCTGTACCAGCTGGTTCACTTCGCTCTTTAGCGCTTGCAGCTGGTTGACATCGATCCAGCTGGTTCACTAAGCTCCAGCTGTTTCAACTTGGCCTCCGCCTGATTACGAACAACTGATTTAACTCTGGACGTCTCCATTGCTAATTAAACTGCCGATTCTATGAACACCAAACCAACTGCTGAATCTTTATATTGAACCAACTTCTGGACAGATTCTTCTACTGTTCATCATCTTCTTCGATAGCTAGAATCTGTACACTCAAGTAGAATTGTTAGAAACACAATAACAGGTTTTGTGTAATTCAAAACTTAATCAGGATCTGTCAAAACAGATCCATAAATCTATCCCTTTTTGATTTACACAAAACCTCAAATCAACGATGCATGTTCTAACAATTTTCTCCCTTTTTGTGGGAATCAAAAAGAGATAGAAATGCTGGTCTTCCCGACATTTAAAACAAAAAAGCTCTCCCTACACTGTTACAACAAAAACAACGTAACAGCAGGAGTTTTATCTTTGAAGAACAAAACAGCTTTGGGAAGCACCATATGCAACAGTATATGATTTTCAAAGGCGAAACTGATGCATAGCTAAAAATTATAAAAGACAGTGACGCCACTCTCCCTGTCTTTTATAACATAAGCTCAAGTCATTTTAAAAATAAAAATTTTGCATCTGCTGGAATCCGCAAAACAGAACAATTTAAAAACACATCAGAGCATACAAATATTTCAAATAACACGTGCTACTGAGTTACTCAAAATTATGAAGAACCAGTACAGAGAACAGCTCAGATTTTTCCTTCCTCTATCTCGCCCCATGTGCTTGTCACTGAGCCTCGCTCCAAGTGATCTTACAGCACAACGAAAATAGAAGCTTGGCATCTGCCCGAGACTTGCGCATCCCGACAGTTCATCAAGCAAAAAACTGGTTCTACATAAAAACAGATCTGGCCTTCACAAAATAAGTTTCTCAAAACATTTAAAAACATTTAAAACATAGCACATGTGTTTTAAAATTAGTGCTCGTTCAAGAACAACCTGGCTCTGATACCACTTGTTGGTCCCTGTTTTACAAAGGAAACTAGCAGCCGCTGTTTAAAATGAGCAATTAAAATTTTGCGCGCTGCTTGGAGCTGCAATAGCTCGTTGTTCTTGAACACATAAAAACTCACCAGAAGAGCACCGGAGACAGATCTGGTATGATTTAAAAATCATGTGGAAAATACCAGAACTGAATCCTATATTTTAAAACAACTCAAACAGATTTATGTACAACATAAATCTGTTCAAGACTTTGCAAGTGCTTGTGTGCTAACTGTGTATGCGAGAATGCTAAGTGCTGAATTCTGTTTATGCGTATGCTAAATAAAAGCTGAACTGTAATGCGTGCAATGCTAAGGTAAATACTGAATGAATAAAGAACACGATACTCAGTATTTGTTTCTGGAAGTTCGGACCTCAATGTCCTACATCTCCCCTTCTTCCACCTTGGAAGGATCCACTACTAGAAGATTTGATCTTACAACTTCGTGTACAGACCCAATCCCACAACCAGCAGCTGTGAGAACTCCTAGACTCCTCAAATGCACAACAGCCGCAACTGTGTGACTGACTACATACACATGAGTTTTACGTCTTCGTGCTTGGACGGGAACTGTGAAATGATTTCGAGATTCATTCACAAATAGATGTGAATGAATCTCGGTGTGTGAGATTGATACAATGTAGCTGTCAAACTCTCTGTTTTTCTCACACACTAGGGAAATGCTCTAACAAGCTAATCTAGACTCAGCAATCGACTCTCGTGAAAGCTCCTCTCTAATGGCGGTCGATTGCTTCGTCTATCTGTCCATTTTTCCCTCTGTTGGTGCACTGTGTAATCAATGTATTTTTGCAACTGTGCTGTAATCGCACCAACGTCTCTCTCAACCCCACTTCTTCAATGGCGCTTCTCGAATATATAAGCTCTGTTTGAAATATGGCCGTTAGATAGATTCTAAATCTATTCAGCGCTTGATATGGCTAATTTGTCTTCTTTCCATTTCAGTGCAACGCTCCTCTGTAAAGTGTATATTTCCCAGAATAGTACAAATCTTGTTCCCTTGAATTGAGGCAACTTGCACGACTTAATCTCAGCCATTGATTCTTTCCATCTTGAGAGTTTTTGCCATATGAATTGAGCTCAGCAGTTGACATCCAGCTTTCGTAATACGTAAGTTGTCAACTGCTTCGCTGCTGATTTATCACAACGACTGAATTCATCTTCTTCTGATATCTTCGTCGACTGGATACTTTGCGCCTGGTTGCAATGCTTTGCTACATCTGCTTTTCTTGCGTCTGGATCTTTGCGACTGGATACTGTAGCTCGCGACTGGTTTTCCCAATGACTGGATGCGTAGCAACAGCTGATTCATTGTATCTCACGACTGGATGCTGCTGTTGCTTGCGTCTGGTTTATCAAATGCTTCGCCTGAATCTTCTTCAACAACAATAAATTTATCTTCTTGCGTCTGGGTACTCAAACACTGCGTCTGGAAATCTTTGCGTTGCGACTGGATCCACTGTAGCTTGCGACTGCTGAAATTATCAACGCAAAGTCTTCCTGCTGAATCTTTAGCGCAAGAGCAAAACGCTGTCGTATCAACTTATGTAAACGACATCGTTTTGCTATAGCTATCTCCAATTACTATCTGCTGGTGAACAGTAGCTTGCGACTGGATTGCCTCCTCTACGACGTCGCTTCCTCTTGCGTCTGAATGTACAAGCTACCTGCTGATTCTTGCGACTGCTCTCTCAAACCATCTGCTGACTATGATGACGTCACCGATGACGTCATCAACGCTAATCCATCTGCTGATTCTTCAGCACGAAGTCGCTTCATCTTTTTCGCTTCTCTTCATCTGCTGATATCCAACTGCTGATTGTGATGACATCAAGACTGATGTCATCACAGCTGATTTCATTTCTCGCGCATCCTCTCAACTGCTGATCAATATGCGCTTGCGCTACTGCTGGTTCCTCTTCATCTGCTGATCACTGTAGCTTCCTGCTGAACTTCTTCATTCCAGCTCCATCTTGCGATTCTTCTTAGCTTCTTGAATGGCGCTTGTCAATAGATTCATCAACAGTACTTATAATCGCGACTGCTAACAGATTCGTCAACAGTACTTATAAATGGAATCTTCTTCTTCGATCTTATTCTCCAGCGCGCTTCTCAATTCCTGTACCAGCTGGTTCACTTCGCTCTTTAGCGCTTGCAGCTGGTTGACATCGATCCAGCTGGTTCACTAAGATCCAGCTGTTTCAACTTGGCCTCCGCCTGATTACGAACAACTGATTTAACTCTGGACGTCTCCATTGCTAATTCAACTGCCGATTCTATGAACACCAAACCAACTGCTGAATCTTTATATTGAACCAACTGCTGGATAGATTCTTCGACTGTTCATCATCTTCTTCGATAGCTAGAATCTGTACACTCAAGTAGAATTGTTAGAAACACAATAACAGGTTTTGTGTAATTCAAAACTTAATCAGGATCTGTCAAAACAGATCCATCAGTTGGATCTATTTTACAGATCAGAATCTAAGTTTTGATTCACACAAAATCTGCTACTTTTTGACTAACGACTTTCGTGATATGTGTAGTGCACTTGATTAAGGAAACAGGGAGATATCCAAACTGGAACAGTGAGGGGACGCCCAAGCTGGTCGAGTTGAATATATTTTTACTGGTTCAGTAAGGGGACGCCCGAGCTGGAACAACACTGTCTTTACCAGGTCGTAGAAGACTTCTAGCTGGATTGGTAAAGGATAAGAGCAGTTCAAGCATAGAATCAAGCAGAGTTGAAGCGCAGAATTGCTCAAGTGCAGATCAAGTGCAGCGCATAAGGGCAGTGTTTGAGTGCGGAGCCAGGTCCAAGCGTAGTGATCGAGTGCAGATCCGATCACCAGCGGAGTACACTATACCTCGCTGAACGACCAGCTGGGAGGTCAAGTAGGAATTTAGAGCTGTTTCAACGAGAAGAGAGACTAGCTCGAGTTGTCCACCTTGGACGAGGAAGAATCTGCATGCTGGTGGGGCACTAGAGTAGTCTTCATAAAACCAAGATGGTTCACCTAAGAAAACCATCTTGGGGAACAGATCAAATGAAGCATCTGCTTGATATAGAGAGTAGATTAGAAACCAGCTGGTTAAGGACAAACCAGCTGCACAAGCTGATCAAGTACTGATCCAAGAAGAAAGGACTCTATCTAGCAAATTATGAACAGTCATAAAATGGGAAAGAACTTTTCTAGATAGAGGAACTCGAAGCTCTAAAGATGATGAAGATCAGCTCAAGAGCAATTGACAAGAGCAAATTAGAAAATTGCTCAAGAGCGGTTGCAAACGAGAGGAGAAGAAGAGAGCTTTGAACGGATTGAAGAAGCAACCAGCTCGAACAAGACCAGCTCAATGAAGATCAGATTGATGAACGAGTTGCCAAGCTGGTTAAGGACAAACCAGCTCAGATAGCATGACAGATGCTATCAAATCCACGAGCAAGAAGATTTGAATACAATGCTATACGACAAACACTGTCTATTATTAAAATCGACTTGCTTGTATTGTCTTCTCAGAACAGTGGTCACGTGGTTAAAGTGAAGAAAAACCTGCGACTCATTTATTGACAAAGGACACAAAGTAGAACAGTGTCAGAAGACCTTTCAACGTATACTACTTTGTGTCCAACGGGAAAATCTCTGCGCAAGTCTATAAAACAGAGCACAAGAAGCTGAATGAAAAGAGCTGAGAAGAGAGAAGTCGTAACAGTGTTGTCCAAGCCAACATATAAACATCTGAAGAAAACACAACACTGAACCTGGGAATACATTGAAAAACCAGCTCTTACAAGAGCACTTCCTAGGGTGTGAGAATACATTCGAGATAGAGCATACACTGTATATTTCTCATACACAGATTCACTCACAAATGAGAGTTGAGAGCTTAACAGAATAGTTGAGTGACTTAAATTAAACGACTTCCATAGTAATCTTTGGACAGAGACGTTAAACAAGTCTAGTTGTCTTTCGCACTGAGATGTTAAACAAGTATATGTATCCTTTCTCATGGAGGCGTAAAAGAAGTGGTGTTACTCACACAGCTTGAGGGCTGGTGTTCAGTGGTGTGGCTAGGAGTTCTTGCGGCTGCAGGTCATAGGAGTGGGTTGCAGCGGGGGCGTTGTAATCGAAGTCTTCTAGTGGATTCTTCCCATTGCGGAAGAAGATGAGATGTAGGATATTGAGCTCCGAACTTCCATAAACAAATCAGCGTATTTTCTTTACGGATTTCAGTACTTGCATTCATATGCATTGAATAATTATATCCGCATAAAACTTTTTAAAGGCCTTCGAATTTAAGAGAACAGTTTGAGTTATTTCAGCATGATTATTGTTCATTACTTAATCTGTATCTCGATGCACAAGTATTCAAGAGTACTGAGCTATTACAGCTCAAGATAAGTTAACCAGATCGTTCGAATGTGTGTCGAGCTGGTTTCATCATCCAGCAATAACCAGCATGTTTAGCTCTTTCTTTGTATCATGCTGGTTTCAACAACCAGCTGGAACCAGTTTGGTTATCGCAACCCAGCTTCAATGCCTTGCTGAATCCTGCGTCTTATCATTCGATCTGGTTACATCCTCTAAAGTTCTGATTACTATCAAAGTAACAAGTATATATAGGATAAGGGTAAATCGATCCTAACAGAGGCAAAGAGGAACAAGTTCTTGGAGGGGCTGAATGAGGATTTGTATTCTTTGGTGTTGGCGAGTTCATGGTCAAGTTATGCGAAGGCGGTGGATAGGGATATAGATATCGAGGAAGGACTGCAGAACCATAGGTCTCGTGTTAGGCCTCAAGTGGTGCAAGGTAACCGTCCCATGGTTCCGGGGATGCAACCTTCCCAATCTTCACAGTCATCCCAGCCACCCCAGCAGCAGGCATCCCAACAGTTTGGACACCATAGGTTTAGACCTCGTGGTCATCAGTTAAAGAAGAAGTCGGGTTCTAGTTCTTCTGGTTCGGGCAGTTCTAGCAGCAGTAGTCCCAGGGCCGACTTTTGTGGCCAGTGTGGAGGAAATCATCCTACGGCGCAGTGTGTTGGCATGCAGTGTGCGTGTAACAATTGTGGGCAGTATGGACATTTTGCGAGAGTGTGTCCATTGACGGGATCTCAGCACGCCGCAGCCCCACCTCAGGGTCGTTCTGGTGGGTCGTCTCGAGGTGGTTCTTTTCCTTCTCCGCAGCAGGGGATAGGGGAGACGTAGTTTAGTCCGTTTCAGCAGCCTGGTCCTTCGCATTTCGGACAGTCTTCCCAGGCTCATTTCTCAGGACCCCAGCATGCCCAGGTGAATGCCATAACGAGGGAGCAAGCGGAGTGCACTCCAGGAGGAGTTATCGCAGGTACTTGCTATGTTTTTTATTTTCCTGCCTGTGTATTGTTTGATACAGGAGCATCACATTCGTTTATTGCTGATGCATTTGTGGTTGAGCATGGTTTGCATACAACTTCTTTGTGTGATGCTTTGTCTGTTGCGACTCCTGCCGGCGCGAGCCTATACTCCCAAGAGATTTTGTTGAATGGTATTCTTAGGTTTGGTGAGAACGTTTTGGTAGCGAATATGATCAAGTTTGTGATGTGGGATTTCGACTGCATTGTGGGAATGGACGTGTTGTCTAGCTATAGGGCCACCGTGGATTGTTTCCATGGCGTTGTGCGTTTTAGGCCCCAGTCTGGAGAGAAGTGGGACTTCTATGGCCATGATTCCCGATCGAAGATTCCTTTAGTCTCTGCGATGGAGATTTTAGCCTGTTGTCGATGGAGAGCGTAGGATTTATGATCTATGCTTTAGATGCATCCTTTTCTTTGTGCGTAGAGCTTGGTGCTATCCCGGTCGCTCGTGATTTCCCTGATGTATTTGAGGAGATTCCTTGTTTTCTTTCTAGAATGGAGATCGACTTTAGCATTGAGTTGGTACCGGGTAAAGCTCCGATCTCGCGAGCCCCGTATCATTTAGCGCCTGCCGAGTTGAGGGAGTTGAAGGTTCAGCTTAGCGACTTGTTGGAGAAGGGCTTCATTAGGCCGAGTATGTCCCCGTGGGGAGCACCTATATTGTTTGTAAAGAATAAGGATGTTTCGATGAGGATGTGCATCGACTTCCGACAACTGAATAAGGAGACAGTGAAGAATAAGTGCCCTTTACCAAGGATCGATGATTTGTTTGACCAGTTGCAGGGTTCAGTTGTGTATTCGAAGATCGATCTACGTTCGGAATACCATCAGTTGCATATTCGGGAGCAAGATGTTCCGAAAACTGCATTTCGTACGAGGTACTGGCATTATGAGTTTTTGGTTATGCCTTTTGGTTTGACGAATGCCCCTGCAGTTTTCATTGATTTGAAGAATCGAGTCTTTCGAGAGTTCATCGATTAGTTTGTGATTGTGTTTATCGATGACATTCTGGTTTACTCAAAGACTCCGATGCAGCATAAGGAGCATTTGAGGTTGGTTCTCCAGACACTACGAGACTCGCAGCTGTATGCTAAGCTTTCCAAGTGCAAGTTTTGGTTGGACAAGATTGTATTTCTGGGTCATGTCGTTTCAGCTGAAGGTATTTCTGTTGATCCCAGTAAATTTGATGTTGTTGTTAATTGGGAGCGTCCCAAGAATGTTTCATAGATTCGTAGTTTCTTGGGTTTGGCTAGCTATTATCGATGCTTTATAGAGGGATTCTCTAGCATAGCTAAGCCTATGACGCAGTTGACCCAGAAAGACAAGAGATTTGTTTGGACTGAGCAGTGTGAGAACAGCTTTCTGTTGCCCAAGCTAACTTCTGCGCCTGTGTTAGCTTTGCCGTCTGGTTCAGGTGGTTTTGTTGTTTGTTCGGATGCACCGTTGAATGGATTGGGTTGTGTGTGGTCGATTCATTGTGTATGCTTCTCGTCAGTTGAAACCGCATGAGACTCGATACCCAGTTCATGATTTGGAGTTGACGGCAGTGGTCTTTGCCTTGAAGATTTGGCGCCACTACCTTTATGACGAGCAGTTTGTGGTGTATACAGACCACAAGAGTCTTCAGTATTTGTTTTCTCAGTCAGAATTGAACATGAGACAGCGTAGATGGATGGAGCTGCTTAAGGACTTTGATTGTGAGATCCAATATCAGCCTGAGAAAGTGAATGTAGTTGCTGATGCCTTGAGCAGGAAGGCTCAAGTGGCGATGCTAGCTTCGCTGTAGATTTCGAAGGTCCATGAGCATCTAAGCTGTAATTCCCGGAATCATTAAGAAGAGGATTAGTTTAGTAATTTCGACATTTAAGAATTGTTGAAGCTTGATTATGAGCTCGGATTTCTTCTGGAAGTGTTGGGTGAGTAAGGAACAGTGTATCATTATTGAACATGAGACAGCGTAGATGGATGGAGCTGCTTAAGGACTTTGATTGTGAGATCCAATATCAGCCTGAGAAAGTGAATGTAGTTGCTGATGCCTTGAGCAGGAAGGCTCAAGTGGCGATGCTAGCTTCGCTGTAGATTTCGAAGGTCCATGAGCATCTAAGCTGTAATTCCCGGAATCATTAAGAAGAGGATTAGTTTAGTAATTTCGACATTTAAGAATTGTTGAAGCTTGATTATGAGCTCGGATTTCTTCTGGAAGTGTTGGGTGAGTAAGGAACAGTGTATCATTAAATTTCGCTAAGTGTGGGAACCAGACGAAGTAACCAGGCGAAGCGATTTGATAAATCAGCAGCAGGTTACTGTAGCTCGCGACTGGTTGTATTTTGAAATTCAGTTGAAGCGTTAGTATTGGTTACAGTTGGAAGCAGACGCGCGAATACAAGAGTCAATGAGAAAGCGCCACGTGTTGGTTACTACACGAGGAATCAGCAGCAAGAGTTCCTTACGCATCTACTGGTTTATGTACCTGCTGGTTTATGATGTATCGGTTGGTTGATGATGACGTAGGTGCGACGTCGTCGTTTTTGTTTTTGTAATAAATGTGAACCAGTCGAGGAGAGTATGTGGAGATTGGTTCCAGCTGAGAAAATAATGCGACATCGTTTTGACTTATGACAATGAGTCTCGATACGATGTCGTTCAACAACCAGGCGAGGAATTGGAAATCAGTCGATAGATTGTTGTATCTGCTGGTTATCCAGTCGAGGGAACAATGCGACAACGTTTTGACTATGAAACAGGAAATGTTGATACGATGACGTTTCGACTAATGTTGCGAAATCAGCCGTTGGAATAAGAGAGCGACCAGCTGCTGGTTTCTTTTAATAAAGGTGATACCAGCTGTATGTAACGACGTCGGTGGAATTAGTTATAACGACATCGTTTTGAGTTTTGAAGTGTTGAGACTGGATTTATGTTGCGACTGGATTCATGTTGCGACTGGTTGCGACTGCAGCTGGTTGTTGCTTCTACTGAAGAACAAGAGAATGTTATTTCGAACAGCAACTGAGGAAGATCAACAGCAGTTGAGGAATCTGTTTACCGTTATCCACTTTCGAAGCGGTGGGAGTATATCTTGTTTGAATACTCAGCATGACACGTGAAACTCGAATTGAACATGTTGGAAATGCTGCAGAACCACAGAGATCGTTGTCTATAAATAAGAGTGAATTCGAAATATTAGGGATATCTCGATTACAGATACCAAGTTGTGATTCTGCGAGTATCTCAGTAAGTGAGGAACAGAGCTTAAGAACATTGACTGAAGTATTTGAAAACAGAGGAACGAAGGTATAATTTGCCAGAAGAGTCAGGGATTAGATTACTCGAGAATGATATTTCTTGAGTATCCCGTTGAAATCACATACATGTTTGATTACTGTTCTTGATTTAGAACTTGAGTTATGTGTGTGTCGATCCATCACAGGTAGTGGATCTTTTATATTTGCATGAGACTGCATATTGAAGAGAATTGAATTGATTCTAATGCCCAGGACTGAGTTGGCCTGATTTTCGAAGCCGGAGATGGTTTCGATAGATGAATATTCATGTCAAGATCGGATACGAATCTTGATGGCGTTGAACTGATATGGAATCAATTCTGAAATCGAAGAAGAGAACTAGAATCATTTCATTTCATTGCATTCGTTTTACAGTTGATAAACTGTTGTGCATTTTATTGTTATTATGCGTACCTGCTGATTATACTGAGATGATTCTCACCGGAGTTTATCCGGCTGCTGTTTTGTTTTGTGTGTGTGCATGACAACAGGAAGAAGGAACTAGTGGGTAGCAACCAAGGGTAGTAATAGCTAACTACCTAGCAGCTGGATCAGCAGCAGGAAGAATAAAACACCAGCTGAGAGTCTATGTTTGTTTGAACAGTTGGTCTTAGGTTGTTCGAGTCTGGTTTTGTATATAAGATGCAAGTTTGTATTAGTGAACTTAGTTTGTAATCTCTATGGACCATGGAGCATTCGTATAAATAGATACTATTTCCGATACAAGCTGAACCCTTTTCGCTACTGCTAGTTTGCGTTTCTGCTGGTTGAAAAAAAAAAACTTTTTTTTAGTAACTTATGTATGAACCAGATTAGATTTATTAAACTTGTTTAGTTTAAAGTAATAACCCACTGATTAAGATTAGAAAATTAATTTTGAGCAGAGAGCCTCACAACAGGTGGTATCAGAGTGTTACTACATCAGTGAGATCATTGAACTAGATGAGTGGGGTAGATCGAGTTCTTCCTGATTGCTTAGATTATGAATTGCATGCTTGTGTGGTATATGTCTTACTGCTTTTGAATTTATATCACATGATTCTTGTGAATAAATGGTAAGAATATACCGAAGAATTATGAGAAATACATGCTTTGGAAGTGATTAACAGCATGTATTGAGTGAAGTATGAATCAGCACTCGATCTCTTGAGCAGCAGTACATTGATGTATGTTAATCAGAGGAGGGACTGAGATTGATTTGTTATTGTTTGCTACTCCAATGGAAACTTTGTTGAAACGATTCCAGTCATTTAAACCACCGACGTTGACAGGAACAGAAAGTGCTCTTGATTGTGAAAACTGGTTGGAAGATATTGAGCAGTTGTTCGAAGCACTTGATTACACTGATGAGCGTCGGGTAAAACTGATTATACACCAGTTGCATGGTGTTGGGAAGAGCTGGTGGGTGGCAACAAAGAAAGCGCTGGAAAATCAGGGTACTGTGATTACCTGGGCAGTATTTCGAACAGCTTTCTATCAAAGATTTTTCCCCGTTTCGTATAGGAAGGATAAAGGGGCAGAATTTGCAAACTTACGACAAGGGCAGCTGAATATAGAGGATTACGTTGCCAAGTTCACAAGTTTACTAAAATTTGCTCCACATGTTGTGAATGATGAAGCACAAGAGGATCAATTCATTAATGGATTGAATCCAGATGTATTTACCTTGGTAAATACTGGAAGACCAAATACTTTTGCTGATGCGTTGAATCGAGCAAAAGGAGCAGAAGCTGGATTACTAAGGCAGCGAAGAGCACAAATTGTGCCAGCAGCAGCCAAAGCACAAGAGAACCCACAGATTCCACCACCCCCTCACTTCGACGCTGGAAGCAGCAGCAGTGGGAAAAAGAAAAATTTCTTTAAAGGAAAAGGAAAACAATTCAAACGTTCCGGTACCAGTAGCTCCTCCAGTTCAAGTGAATTCAAACAACTGGGAGCTGGAAAACAATCGGGAGATTATTGTACCAAGTGTGGAGGGAGACATGCCACAGAACAATGTAGAGGAGTGTCTGGCCTCTGTCGTATTTGTAATCAGCCGGGACATTTCGCAAGAATATGTCCTCAGTGTAATTCTGGGAATTTCCAGAACTCAGCAGCAGCAAGAACAATGCCAACTCCAGAAAGGCAAGCCTCTTCTGTACATTCGTATCAACCTCAACACCCACAACAAAGTAGACAAGGAGGAAGCCAGACAGTGAGCCAACCTCCTAAACAACAAGCAAAAGTGTTTGCATTAACCGAGGAGCAAGCACAGGCAGCCCCAGACGATGTTATTGCAGGTAACTGCTACTTGTGCAAATTTCCAGCTTATGTATTAATTGATACTGGTGCATCACACACCTTTATCTCTGAGAATTTTGTTATATCACATAAGTTGTCTGCTGAACCCTTGGCTGAAATAGTATCGGTTTCTTCACCTCTGGGGAAAGGAATGTTATCGATCACTACTGTTAGAAATTGTATGTTACAGTTTGAGGGTCACGCAATTGAAATTGATTGTGTTGTGCTCGGATTATCTGATTTTGATTGTATTGTGGGCATAGATATGTTAACCAAGTATAGAGCAACAGTAGATTGTTTTCAGAAGGTGGTTCGATTCAAACCAGAAAACGCTGATGAGTTGAAATTCTATGGTAAGGGATCACGAGCTAGAATTCCTTTGATCTCTGCTATTGTAATGAATAATCTGTTGCAGAAAGGAGCGGAGGGATTTTTAATTTATTCAATAGATACAAAGAAAAGTAGCCCGAATCTGGTTGATATACCAGTGGTCTGCGAGTTTGCTGATGTTTTTCCTGAAGAAATCCCTGGATTACCTCCATATCGAGAGGTAGACTTCAGCATTGAATTGATACCACGTACACAACCAATATCAAAAGCACCATACCGAATAGCACCAATTGAGTTAAAGGAATTGAAAGACCAGCTGGAAGATCTTCTCACCAAGGGATACATTAGACCAAGTGTTTCTCCTTGGGGTGCTCCAGTATTATTTGTGCGCAAGAAAGATGGATCAATGAGGCTATGTATTGATTACCGGCAACTGAACAAGGCAACGATAAAGAATAAATATCCTTTGCCATGACTAAACGATTTATTTGATCAGTTGCAGGGTTCTACAGTGTATTCAAAGATCGATTTGAGATCGGGATATCATCAATTGCGAGTAAGAGATGAAGACATATCGAGGACTGCCTTCCGAACAAGATACGGTCACTATGAGTTCGTGGTTATGCCTTTTGGATTGACTAACGCACCAGCAGTGTTCATGAGTCTAATGAACCGAGTCTTCCAACAATATCTTGATGATTTCGTGATTGTATTGACTAAACGATTTATTTGATCAGTTGCAGGGTTCTACAGTGTATTCAAAGATCGATTTGAGATCGGGATATCATCAATTGCGAGTAAGAGATGAAGACATATCGAGGACTGCCTTCCGAACAAGATACGGTCACTATGAGTTCGTGGTTATGCCTTTTGGATTGACTAACGCACCAGCAGTGTTCATGAGTCTAATGAACCGAGTCTTCCAACAATATCTTGATGATTTCGTGATTGTATTTATTGATGATATTCTAATCTATTCGAAGAATTTGAGTGATCATGCGAGCCATCTTCGAACAGTTTTGCAGACTTTGAGAGACGAGAAATTGTATGCTAAACTGTCAAAATGTGAGTTTTGGTTACAAAGAGTAGTCTTTCTTGGGCATATTATTTCTGGAGATGGTATTTCAGTTGATCCCAGTAAGACAGAGGCAGTAATCAATTGGCCTAGACCGAAATATGTGCCGGAAATTCGAAGTTTTATGGGTCTTGCAGGGTATTATCGTCGATTTATTCAGGATTTCTCGAGTATTGCAAAGCCTATAACCCAATTGACACAGAAAAATGCACCCTTTGTTTGGTCAGAAGCATGTGAGAATAGTTTTCTTGAATTGAAGAAGAGATTAACTACTGCACCAGTGTTGACAATTCCTTTGGGTATTGGTGGATTTGTGGTGTATTGTGATGCATCTCACCTAGGATTGTGGTGTGTTTTGATGCAACGAGGTCATGTGATTGCATACGCCTCAAGACAGTTAAAACCGCATGAAATTCGATATCCAATTCATGATCTTGAATTGGCAGCTATCGTGTTTGCATTGAAGATATGGCGACATTATTTTTATGGCGAGAAATTTGAGATCTTTTCTGATCATAAGAGTCTGAAGTATCTATTTTCCCAGTCAGAATTGAATATGAGACAACGAAGATGGCTGGATTTATTGAAAGATTTTGATTGTGAGATCAAGTTATTATCCAGGAAAGTCGAATGCAGCAGCTGATGCTCTGAGTAGGAAGATTTGTGCTTTATATTTGACTACGATCGGGGTGTCTAATTTAATAGAAACTTGCTGCATTTCTGGGTATGTATTTGAAACAGAAAGAAAACCAATGAGAATTTGTGCTATCAGTGCTGAACCTGAACTGCTTAGTCAAATTAAAGAAGCACAAAAGAGAGATTTGAATATCCAGAAATCGATTGAAAGAGTGAAGTCTGGACATCAATCTGAATATCAAATCAGTACTGATGAGGTATTGTATGTGAATAGCAGACTTGCTGTTCCAGATATTAAGGAGTTGAAAGAACAAATTTTGAATGAAGCCCATCGAAGCAAATTCAGTATTCACCCTGGTGGCAGGAAAATGTATAACGATTTGAAGAAACAATACTGGTGGAAACAAATGAAGA
>KV006902.1:47649-58836 GCA_001598015.1 Dorcoceras hygrometricum
AATCAAAGGTCCCGAGAAATCTGAATTCCAACCTGTCGAAACACACAGGGCAATATTCTCAAGGGACGCTAATACACAGAAAGCACGCTGGGAGTTACACACACTCAACCAGCTACTGATTCCAACAATACCACTAACAGGAAGCTTAAACAAAGGCTAAGACTAAGATCTCAACAACAATTCGAAGTTCTACTTCAACGGCGCAACACACGGCCGAAGACAGCAACTTCGCGATCTTGCTCTAGCCAACAACAGCCTCCAAGAATGGTATAGGATGGAAGAGCTTCTCGAGAGGAGTCCAACTCTACCTCAAATGTCCAAAACAACGGTCGGAAACGACGGGAATCACCGGATAAAATCAACGATGAACAGTACTAGGGTACGAGAAACAGAGGTCGACAACCAAGATAATATTTCGCTAAGTATGGGATCTGGTACTTGAAATCAAAGACCAAGTCTTCCTTAAATAAATCTCGCAACTGCTGAAATCTGGTTAAAATGTCCACCGACAAAACCAGCAGTTTCTCTACAAAATCCTCAAAAGCTGGACAACCCAACGACTGGTTCTCAAATCTAAAAACTGGATTGTATAACACTCAAAAAATGATACCATACGTTGCATCAAAACGCTGCGTTCCAACTTAATAAAACAGCGTCGCATAACCCAACAGCTGGTCGCTAACCCATCGACTGGATTCCTTAGCGCTAACTAAAACGACGACGCATGGCCTACGTCATCCAGTCGCTAGTTCTCGTGCAAAACAACCAGACGCAAGCTACAGTAAAGTTGACCATCGTTGACATCTGCTCTCAGCTGGACAACCAGTCGACACACACACGAACAATTCCTCGCAGCTGGTACCAGTCGCAACATCCAAACGACGTCGCGCCAACTATCGAAACGCTGTCATTTGCCCTCAACAAACAAAATAAAGCAGCAGCTGGATACAAACATTCTACCAGCTTTCACTTAACACAACGCATCCAGATTTCACTAAAACGACGGCGTTTAGGAATCTCGCACTACTAAAACACGCTACGACTGGATTTCACCAAATCAACCAGCTCTCACCACTAAACCAGCTTTTACCCAAATACCAAAAATACAAAAACTTCCAGAAATTCTCTAAATGTGAAATCTGACCCGAAAAAGAAATCAAAACATCCAAATTAATCTCATACAATTTCCAGGTCTCACAACCAGATTGGATATGAGTACCGCGTATCATCCCCAAACCGATGGCCAATCTGAGATGACTATCCAGATTTTAGAGGATATGTTGAGAGCTGTTGTGATGGATTTCAGTGGTAGCTGGCAAGATTCGTTGTCTTTGGTTGAGTTTTCTTATAATAACAGCTACCAGGTGACAATTGGAATGGCACCATTTGAAGCGTTGCATGGTAGAAAATGCAGATCGCCTATATGTTGGGAAGAAGTGGGGGAGAATCAGCTGTCTTCTCCAGAATTTGTGCAGCCGATGATAGATCAAGTAGATCTGATTCGATAGCATACGAAAGTTGCACAAGATCGCCAAGCCAGCTATGTGAACAAAAGGCATAGGCCTTTATAATTTCAGGTTGGAGATCTGGTTTTCCTGAAAGTTTCTCCTTTCCGAAGTGTTATGAGATTTGGTCTCAAGGTAAAGTTAGCTCCTCGTTATGTTGGACCTTATGAGATTGTTGAGAGATCGAACCGTTGGCTTATCGTTTGTTGCTGCCGCCAGATCTGTCCTCATTGCATGATGTGTTTCATGTGTCTATGTTGATGAAGTATGAGCCAGATCCTTCTCATGTGTTGCGAACTGATGAGGTGGAGCTGGATAGAACTTTGAGTTATGTTGAGTATCCCTTGCAGATCTTGGACAGAAAAGAGAAACAGCTGAGGAACAAGACCATTCCTTTGGTGATGGTCCAGTGGAGCAAACATGGTAGAGAAGAAGGCAGATCTTGGACAGAAAAGAGAAACAGCTGAGGAACAAGACCATTCCTTTGGTGATGGTCCAGTGGAGCAAACATGGTAGAGAAGAAGCTACGTGGAAGTTGGAAGAGAAAATGCAACGTGAATGGCCTCATCTGTTTGAGTAGATGTTGCGTTTGTTCCAGTAACTAGTTTGTTTGTTGTTGTTTGTTCTAGTTATCTTGAACTCTTGGTTTGTAGCCTCTCGTTGCGTGTTAGAGAGTTGTTGTTTGGTTGTGCGTAGCGGGATTTTCCCTGTGTTGGTTACTTGTTGAGGTTCTGCTCAGATCTGGAGTTGTTCTTTGATTTCGAGGACGAAATCTTATTTTAGTGGGGGAGAGATGTGAGACACGAAAGTTTATGAGATTAATTGAGTTAATTAATCGGGTTTAGCATAGACCAGATTTGGCATGAACAGATCTGGGATAGTCCAGCTTTGAGCTAGTATGCTTGGTGAAGTAATCGGGTCCGTATAAGTATCGGAAACAGCTTTGGATTGTTGGAGTATTCTACGGGGAAATGATCGGATTTGAGTGCTGGTCAGTGCTGGATGATCGCATTTAGATTTGGTGGTGGAATCTGGTAGTCGCGCGTTATTCTGGGCACGCTAGTGAATTTTGTTAAGTGGGTAACGAAGAGACATCGTTTTAGAAGGAACCAGATGTGGATTAGCGTGTTGTAGTGATACGTGGACAGGTCCGG
Organism: Dorcoceras hygrometricum; assembly: GCA_001598015.1. Lineage (NCBI taxonomy): Eukaryota > Viridiplantae > Streptophyta > Magnoliopsida > Lamiales > Gesneriaceae > Dorcoceras > Dorcoceras hygrometricum. The sequence continues at coordinate 50,309 of KV006902.1, forward strand.
TTCGTGGTTTGGGGTAAACCGGAACGGTCCAGGGATTTCAGCTTTGACTGGTGAACTATTGTGTGAGATCTGGTCTTTCAGAACTGAGTGGCGATGCGACGTCGTTTGGTAGTAGCATGCTGTGTTAGCTTAAGATCCAGATCTGGAGTGTTAATCAGATCTGAGTTGGGATCAGCTTTGAGCCAAAGATGTCGGTGGTTACTGTTCATCAGACTTGGGGAACTTAAGTGATATATATAGAAGACTTTGACTGTAGTCCTGCTATTGTTTCCCGAAACTTAGAAATATTTCTCGTAACCTTATCTTGTCGTGATACCCTAGCTACTGTTCACCGAAGCTTATCTTCTCCGATTGCCAGCGGTAGAAGACTCATATTTGAGCAAGCGTGGTAGCTCTGGACTCCTCTTGTTAAGGCGCTTCGTTCTATACCTCTTTCGAAGACTTTGGAGAGCTGGAAGAGGATCGCAGGAGGAAGCTTCCTTGTGTAGTCTGTTAGCATTTCGGCTGTTTGGTTTCTGCCGCTCAGGTAGCTTGTTGGGTAAGTGATAGTTCCTACCTTGTGCTTCGTTTAGAGTTGTTTCTTGAGCTAGAAGGGTAGGACAGAGCTGGTCGTGTTTGTAGCTCCCAGTTCGTAGCTCTGAGCTTTGCGTCCCTGAGTTAGCGTTGTTATTTGACTTAGCAGGTTTCATATCTTGTTGCTCGGGACTGCTTTTGTTGTATTTATAGCTCGAAACTAAGGTACGGATGTGAGCTTGTTTTACAGCGTTGGATTGGCATGGATATTATGTGTGATGCTGTGTATGCTTCTTATTCCAATTGACACCTGGTAGCTATTATTATAAGAAAACTCAACCAAAGACAATGAATCTTGCCAGCTACCAATGAAACCATCACCACAGCTCTCAACATATCCTCCAAAGTCTGGATAGTCCTCTCAGATTGGCCATCGGTTTGCGGATAATAAGCAGTACCCATAGCCAATCGGTGCCAAAGCGTTTTCAAACTCTTTCAAAATCTGGAAGTAAGTCTCGGATCTCTATCTGAAACAATGGATACAGGCACTCCATGCAATTGCACCACGAAATCTATGTACAGTTTCGCCATTTTCTTCAAAGAGTACGTCATATTGTAGGGAATGAAGTGAGCAGACTTTGAAAGTCTATCTATAACAACCCAAACAGCATCACAGCCTCTGCTGGAACGAGGCAAATGGGTTAGAAAATCCATTGCTATGTGCTCCCAATTCCATTGGGGCACATCTAAACTCTGGAATAGACCACCAGGTCTCATCCTTTCTGCCTTAACTTGCTGAAAATTTAGACATCGAGCGACAAAACAAGCAATATCGCCCTAAAAACCTGCCCACAAAAAATGCGGCTTCAAGGCATGGTACATCTTCGCACCAGGATAGACACTATGTCTACTACAGTGTGCTTGTCTCAATATCTTCTCCTTCAAATCAATCAGATTTGGCACTACCAACCTGCCACGAAATCTCAAACAACCATCAGACAAGACAGAATAATATTCCAACTGTCCAGCTCTAACCTTCAACTTCAACTCATGGATATATGGATCTGTTCCCTGAGCTGCTCTAATGCTCGAAACAATCTGTGGCTCAACTTGAAAAGATGACACCACAACATAATCATCACCTGGGTAGAAACGCCAACCAGTATTGCTCAGATGCTCATGAACCTTCGAAATTTGCAACGAAGCAAGCATAGCCACATGAGCTTTTCTGCTCAATGCATCAGCAACTGCATTCACTTTCCCAGGTTGATACTGAATATCACAATCGAAATCCTTAAGCAGCTCCATTCATCTACGTTGTCTCATGTTCAAATCTGACTGGGAGAACAGATACTGAAGACTCTTGTGGTCCGTATACACCACAAACTGCTCGTCATATAGATAGTGGCGCCAAATCTTCAAGGCAAAGACCACTGTTGCCAACTCCAAATCATGAACTGGGTATCGAGTCTCATGCGGTTTCAACTGACGAGAGGCATACGCAATGACTCGACCATTCTGCATCAACACACAACCCAATCCATTAAGTGAAGCATCGGAACAAACCACAAAACTACCTGAACCCGAAGGCAAAGCCAGCAATGGCGCTGTAGTTAGCTTCTATTTGCGCAATCGAAAGCTGTTCTCGCATTGCTCTGTCCAAGAAAATCTCTTGTCTTTGTGGGTCAACTGCGTCATAGGCTTAGCTATACTAGAAAATCCCTCAATAAAGCGTCGGTAATAGCTAGACAATCCCAAAAAGCTACGAATCTCAGATACATTCTTGGGACGTCCCTGTTCACAACAGCCTCTACTTTACTGTGATCTACAGACAATCCATCGGCCGAAATGACATGAACCCAGAAACACTACTCTATCCAACCAAAACTCGCATTTGGAGAACTTAGCATACAACTGCGAGTCTCGTAGTGTTTGGAGAACAAACCTCAAATGTTCTTTGTGCTGCATCGGAGTCTTCGAGTACACCAAGATGTCATCGATAAACACAATCACAAATTGATCGATGAACTCTCAAAAGACTCGATTCATCAAGTCCATAAAAACTACAGGGGCATTTGTCAAACCAAAAGGCATAACTAAAAACTCATAATGCTCGTACCTCGTATGAAACGTAGTTTTCGCAACGTCTTCCTCTAGAATATGCAACTGATGGTACCCTGAATGCAGATCGATCTTCGAATACACCGCTGATCCTTGAAGCTGATCAAATAAGTCATCGATCCTCGATAGAGGGTACTTATTCTTCACTGTAGCCTTATTCAGTTGCCGGAAGTCAATGCACATCCTCATTGAACCATCCTTCTTCTTCACAAACACGATAGGAGCTCCCCACAGTGACATGCTCGGTCGAATAAAACCTTTATCCAGCAAATCACTAAGTTGTACCTTCAACTCCCTCAACTCAGCTGGCGCTAAACGATAAGGAGTTCGCGAGATCGGAGCTGTACCAGGTACCAACTCAATGTTGAAGTCGATCTCCCTTCTCGGAGGAAAGCCAGGAATCTACTCGAGAAACACATCAGGGAAATCTCGAGCAACGGGGATGTCACTAAGCTCCACACATGACGAAAGGATACGTCCATATCATAGATCATGAATCCAACATTCTCCAATGACATAAGGCTAAACATTTCCATCGCAGAGATCAACGAAATCTTCGATTGGGAATCGAGGCCATAGAAGTTCCACTTCTCGCCAGACTGGGGCCGAAAACGCATAACGCCATGGAAACAGTTCACGGTGGCCCTAAAGCTAGATAACACATCCATTCCCAAAGTGCAATCAACACCCTGACTGTTGCGCTGACTGCTGGGGCTGCTGCTGAGATGACTGGGGAAACTGGGGAGGTTGCGCCCCTGGAACATTGGGACGTGAACCTTGCACTGCTGGAGGTTGAACCCTAGACCTGCGGTTCCTCAACTCTTCCTCGATGTCCATCGCGTCCACATAACTGGTAGGTGAACTCGCCAACACCAAGGAATACAGATCCTTGTCAAGCCGTTCCAAGAAACGGTTCCTCTTCGCCCTCTCACGGCCAGACACATGAGGAACGTAAGCCAAAAAAGATGTAAACATTCGAGCATACTTACCCACTGACATGGTTCCCTGAACCATGTTGTCAAACTCTCGCTCCCGAGCATTCACATAAGACTCCGGAACATACTCCTGACGGAACTCCGTACAGAAACTATCCCAAGTAATCCCTGCACCAGTCTACTCGAGCGTACGTGAAGCACCTCTCCACCATCGCTCTACATTCTTTCTTAGCTAAAAGGTCGCCAAACTCAGTCTGCGCCTCATCATCATAGCGCACTCTATTAAACAGTCCAGTAATGTGTTGCAGCCAATACTCCGCATCGGAACTACTCTCGTCACCATCGAAAGTATGAGGATTCATACGCTGAAACCTCGCCATGATTAGTTCCATCTCATCCACACGGGCTACCAGCACATCAACCTCATCGTCAACATGCCTAGAACGTCTACGAACAGGAGCACTATGCTGAATCTCCTCATTCTAACCCTCAGATTCTTCCGGAATCTTCCTGGTTGCTCTACCCCTACGTCTAGGCGGCATCTAAGAAAACAATCATACGGTAAGATCACACAGCAAATATAGCATATAGTCAAGCACATGCAACACTCAACAAAGTGCCTAGACTCAAGTGTGATCAAAAGAATTCGAGTTTATCCCAGTTTAGGCTCTAATACCAAAAATTTCAGGCCCGGTGCATAACACATAGTTAACCACGCAAAATACAATCTCAGAAGCATTTAAAATAGTGGCTAAAATTTTTCCTTTTGGCCTGACTTAGAAATAATACTTTAAAACAACGATATTCAAAATATTGGTTTTACAAAACAACTGAAAACCAACAACAATAGACAAAATAGCAAATACAAGCATAGAGTGACTCCCTGACAGGGTACATCCCAAATTAGCAATAAAACATTACATCCTTCCGGCCTCGGAGGCTGCTCTACTGCCTAATATAAATAATATACATAATTGGGACACTCTATACACCTCCAGGGGCACCTCCAGCTAGGCCATCTCCACGACCAGCTGAGAAACTTGGAAAACCTGGACAACACACAGGCAAACAAACAATCCAGCCCCGTAAGGGACATGGGGTCAAACCCCAGTACGGAGAGCAACATAAAACAGCATACAGATAGAACAATTTATAAATGTGATGCTATGAATGAGAACATGGAGCTCAAAAGAACTGCGCACAGCTGAATACCGGAACTGGAAGTGGTCACTAAATGTGTGATAGAATGGGAGTTACCCAGGCGCTCGATCACACATCGTACCAACCACAACAGATAACAGGGATGGCCGCAACTCATGTGAGAGAAATGGGAGCTGCCCATGCGCTCAATCACACGAAATACCAGCTAGAATAGAAAGGCCACAACGCATGTGAGAGAATGGGAGCTACACAGGCGCTCAATCACATGCACCCTGTCAACAACGATTATCTCAATAGCAAGAACAACAAATCAGGGTTCTCACAGCAGGCTGTTAACAAGGGCTCGCAAAGTAATGAGCAGAACAACATGACATGCGTGTATGCATAATAACAGCTTGCAAGATAACATGCACAGACAGATGAAGCAACGGAATAGGGATAACAGCATACACATTGCTCAACATAACAGCACATGTCATTTATACACAAGTCCATCTCAAAGCTGTAATCATAAGCTCACATCCGTACCTTATCTTTCTGAGCTACAATTACCACAAAAAAGTCCCGAGAAACTTAAATCTGCCACCTGCTTGCAAAAAAAACAACAATAAAACTCAGGGGCTATAGCACAGAACTACGAACTGGGAGCTACGAGCTCCACCAGCTCTATCCTACCCTTCTAGCACAACAGACACCTCTAAACGAAGCGTAAGGGAGGATCTAGCTCTTACCCAAAAGCACTACCTGAATGGAAAAGCAAATCTGCCGAAATACTAATAGACTACACAAGGTAGCTTCTTTCGTGATCTTCTTCCAGCTTAACCCAAGGCTTTGAAAGAGGTACAGAACGAAGCGCCTTAGCAAGAGAAACGCAGTGCTACCACTCATGGTTCAATCTGAGTATTCTACCGTCGGCAATCGGAAAAGATAAGGTTCGATGAACAGTAGCTAGGTATCGCGACAGAGTAAGGTTACGGGAAATATTTCTAAGTGTCGGGGAAAATATCGCGTTCGAATGGTCTCTATTAATAACTTAAATCTTCTCAAATCTGGTGAACAGTAACTACCAACAAATCGAGGTCCACAGCTGACACCAGCTCAGATCTGAGTACCACTCCAGATCTCGACTCTACGCTAAAAACGATTCGAACTTCCTTCAAAACGACGTCGCACAGAAGTCCACTATTCCACTGGACACGTCATCCCGCTAACACCAAATCTGCTATCGCTAAATGGCATCGTATCGCTCCCAACCAAAACACCAGATCTAGACCAGATCTGACACCAACGCTGACCAGCTTTAACTGATACCCAAAACGACATCGCTCTGCTTTCCGGTCTAGACAACCCAAAACCGGTCCACACCAAACCCTCGAACCAAGCCGGTTCACACAGCGCTAACAACTTGCGCCCTCAAATCTGGTTTCTCCCAAACGACGTCGCTTCGTACTCGCACAGAATATCAATTAGCGAACTCCATATATTTTGTGACCACCATATTTCACCACTAGCCTCAATTACGATCAACCAACGCCAAAGCCGAAGTTACCAACCAGCACTTCTCAACGCTCCAAATCTGGCTACTACCTCGCAGAACTATACAACTGTCCAAAGCTGTTCTAAACACCAATATATAGGGAAACCCGATACGCTCACCAAGCATATCAGCTCAAAGTTTATCCTTCCCAGATCTGCTCATGCCAAATCTGGTCTATCCCAGACCCCATTAATTAATTCAATTAATCCAATAACCTTTCGGGTCTCACAGATAAGCTCGAATTCTTTTGATCACACTTGAGTCTAGGCACTTTGTTGTTTGTTGCATGTGCTTGACAATGGGATATATTTGTTGTGTGATCTTAATGTATTAGTATTTTTCTAGATGCCGACTAGACGTAGGGGTAGAGCTACCAGGCAGATTCCGATAGATTCTGAGGGTCAGAACGAGGAGATGGAGCATAGTGTTCCTGTTCGTAGGAGTGCTAGACAGGTTGACGATGAGGTTGATGTGTTGGCAGCCCGTGTGGATGAGATGGAACTGATCATGGCGAGGTTTTAGCGTATGAATCCTCAGACTTTCTATGGTGACAAGAGTAGTTCCGATGTTGAGTCCTGGTTGCAGCACATTACAGGGCTATTTGATCGAGAACGCTATGATGATGAGCAAAGACTGAGTTTGGTGACCTTCCAGGTGAGGAAGAATGCATAGCACTGGTGGAGAGGTGCTTCACGTACTCTTGAGGAGACTGGTACGGGGATTACTTGGGACAGTTTTTGTACTGCGTTTCTGTAACATCCCGAAATTCAGATTACGTAGAAATGAGTGCATGACTAGGGGGAAAACTTTATGTTAGCATGATTTGCATGTCATTTATGTGTTTACATGATGATTTTATGCTTTACTTGTGCATGTAACTTTACGGTACCGTTTGAGTTCCGGTAAGCGGGGACGAGTCTGGAGACGACCAAATCGAAAATATTTAAATGTTTTAACCCTTAGACATATTTTAAAGCAAAATATTTTTATTTATGCACCATTTCCAAAAAAATGAGATTTTATGCACGGTTACCGAGGGGGACCCGTTTTTCGCCTATACGGGCCATTTTTATGACTTTTACTAAACTTTTAAATTTGATAGGCCACATATTACGAAAATTAAAGGCTTGAAGTCTGAACTTTAAATATTTTTAAGCCTTTGTAATTAGAGGAGGGTTAGTATTGGAATAGGCCTTTTATTTCCTTAATTAAACAAGTGGGAAGGGCCTTTTTGTACACTTTTCACTCATCCTTCACCACAATTTCGAAAATTAACCTAAACCCTCCCCTCATCAGCCGAATTCAGCCCTCTTCTCCCCCTAGGTGGCCGAAACTTGCAAGCTTTTGGTTGAAACTCAAAGGTGTTGATCTTCTCAATTGTCCTCCGCTCCGATAACGCGTATCTCCACTTCTTTTTCGATCAAGACATGTTTTATTCTTTCTTTTCTCACCATTTAGATCATAATACACTGTTTTACAAAGATTATGCATGACTTTTATGTGAATGTTTCAGATTTTTGCATCCATGTCCATGATCACGTATTGTTTCATGTGCATCTCACGGTTTTTCGAACTTTCTTGCATGGCTTCGGTTGATGGACTGCTTGAGGGGTTATGGCTCGACCTTAAGGGTTTCATGGGGGTCCTAGGGGTGGTTTTTAGTGGTTCGAAGTGGGAGATTAAGGGTCGAACCAGTGGCTGCATGCAAAACACCTTCTGCTGTGTGTTCTGCAGCTGCACGGTGCGTCGCCTTCTCCAGGGTCGTGCGCTCTTGTGAGACCACGGTTGGGTCTATGTCTGGTCTCATTAGAACCTTCTGGACCTGGTGGTGGTCCAGCCGGAAGGGCTCCGTCAGTGGTGGTCGGATCAGGGATAACGATCGCGATAACCAGGAGGTGGTTGCGACGGCGCGCAGCATGGCTCGTGCATCCATTTTCAGCGACTATTTCTCCCTGGTTAGGCAATGGTTTGAAGCAAGGTTGGTCACGTTAGAACCGTCTCGACCTTGGGGTGGTCCAGCCAGAACGGCTCTGGCATTGGTGGCCGGAGCAGGGAGAACGAACGCGAAGACCAGCAGGTGATCGCGACGGCACAGCATGGCTGGAGCGTCCATTTGCAGGGACCAGTTCTCCCTGGTTAGCCAACGGTTTGAGCCAAGGTCGGTCACGTTAGAACCGCCTGGACCTGGGGATGGTCCAGCCGGAAGGTCTCCGGCACTGGTGGCCGGAGCATGGAGAACGAACGTGATAAGTGACTGCTGG